>VMDO01027309.1:0-25394 GCA_007922755.1 Pedetes capensis
CCCCCCCGCTCCACTGTTAGGATACAGCAAGAAGTCCTTCACCAGATACTGGCACCATGCTCTTAGACTTCCCAGTCTCCAGAACTATAAACTAAAAATACCTCCATTCTTTGTAAGTTACTCACTCTTAGGTATTTTGTTACAGCAACAGAAAACAGACTAAGATGGCAAATAAGCAGTATCAGGTAGAGTACACTATACTGATATATGCTATATTTTATTAATTAAATTTTTGGGTTGCCAAGATGCCATTTCTCTTGAAATCTGAATTTGAGCTTTGGAATCAGAAGAATGGAGTTGGCATTGTTTTCTTTTCCCAGAGTGCTCTAGTAGTCATGATGTGCTACCCTTTGAAGCAACTCAGTAACAAGGTGTCTTAGAAATGTGTGTAGCCTTGAGGACTGAAAACTGATGGGGTGCAGTGTGTTCGTATATACACTAAATTTGAGTTATTTTTGTTGTTATTTTCTTGCTTGCTTGTTTGGTTTTATTTTAAATAAAAAACAGTAACTTTACATAACCACAAACAAAACCTTAGAAAACATCCTACAATTATTATATCCATTTTTGTGGCTCAGTGAAATCTTGGGAGTTTAAAATTCAATATTTTATAAAAAGTTGGAAAGATAGTTAACAACCTAGAAAAAAATCAATTTGATATCCGCCATCTCCCCTGGATGACTCAATATGCTAATTATGACAATAGCAAGCATGCATTAAGTACCATCTATTTGCCAAGAACTTCTATTTGCTAAGTATACCCCACTCTCAGTAGAATGTCTGCTCCATGAGGGTGGAAATTTTTGTCTAAATTGTTTATTACCATTTCCATCATCATGAACTTTCTTCCTGGCACGTAGTAGGTTCTTGATACATATTTTTGAACAGTTGAAGGAATAAACACCTTATTTAGTCCTTATAATTATTCAGCTTCATGAGTTTTGCACTGTTATTCCCATCATTCTTGTTGTATAGATGAAGAAATTCATAATTGTGCTTCCTAAGATACACAGCTAATACATGGTAAAGGTAGGATTTGAACTTTCCACCTCCAGTGTACAAATTCCTGATTAGGTTATCCCAGGTGAACTTGAAAGTTTTTGTTAAAAGAAGAAGAAAATATAACTGAATAATTGAATCTCTAGAAAGATATCCCCTTCTAAATTAGAACTGAGTACAAAGAAAAATGTCAATGGATTTAATGTGTAAAATATTTCAACTTCTGTAAGTATAAGAAAAGCTTACAAGTACAATACATAGAAAAATAATACTGCATTTGTAAATTTGACAAATAGTTTATATCATTTTATGTCATTTTTATGTGTAGTTGCTAATAAATGGATAAAAATATGCTATTGATAAATGACAAAATGCACCTTCCATCAAAGAGAGGAAATTGTAACTAGTACATAAAGACATGGAAAAATATTCATCCCCTTGCAAAGTAAGGGTAAAGCAATGACTGCAGCACAGATTTCCATCTGATGATACCATCAGGCTAATATTTCCTGATAGTTGTGCTTTCAGCTTCCCATCAAAAGTCATGAGGATCTATGAAGACAGAAAAATTTTAAAAAGTGTTACTAGTACTATAAACTAAGGATAATAAACTTTTGCAAGAGGTGGAGAATTTCTTTTCTTTTTCTCAAATGGCACCCATAGATGAATACAGACTAAGATAAAGCTGCTAAGGATAATCTTTATCTACTGTCCTCCTGCAAAGAACTGCAGACCTGTCTAGGAAGGAGGAAGAAAGAAGACATGACCCTCCACCTCTGCTAAGAGCATAACTCAGAAGAAGTTCACCATCTGAAAACCTGGGCAAGTGCCCCAACACTGTATATGGACTTGAAGAAATATTCTAGCCAATGAAAAATACATGTCATAATTAAGAACTCAGGAATGAAGAAGTTATTCTGTCACAATGACTGGTGGTGGACATTGCAATAGACTTGTGCTCAGTCTGAATAATGATGTTTACATAACTAAATGCAAGTTTTAAAACTGATTGCTCTAAAAGTTGATAGAATATGAAGATAATAATTAGTAATAACCAGAGATATATATCAGATTATAGTAACCAAGGAGATGTGAAAGTTGAGATAATGAAAGAGTACTAAATTCTTCATCTTACATTCTATTTCATTTTAAAAACATACTGGAGAAATTATGCTTTAGAGAATGGATTAATGCAGAGGTATGTTTTTAAAAACACTAAAAATAACTGCTATTAGACTTCGAATGAGAACATACATTGTTTAAGCCAGTATGGAAAATAAAGGCAAAATTGTCTGATACCAAAGACATAAAATAATGGACAACAAGAAGAAAACATAGAAACTATGAAATAAAATAAAAAGGCATATTAATTATGGCATATATTTGTTCAGTTTTTTTGGTTGCAAGTGACAGTATACTAACTTAAACCCAATCAGGCAAAAGCAGAAATTTTCTCATTCATATGTCAGAGACCTTAGGGTTTAGTGAGGTTGGAGGCTGAAGTGCCCCCAGCTCATCTTTCAGCCTGTGTGCTAACTTTACTTGGTCAGATTTAGCTTCCTCCAATGCCTATCCTTGCCTGCAGCGGTAGCCCTGTGGCATCAGATCTCAGAAGCTAAGCAGGGTCGGGCCTGGTTACACCAGGCCTGGGAACACCAGGTGCTGTAGGCTTAGGTGATGGACACGGCAACCCACTCCCAAAAATCAATCCACCATTCAAAACTCTATGAACAGCAGAGAAGCACTGACAATAGTATTTCTCCTGTTGTATGTAGGGTCACTAATGAGTTGGATACCGACTCGACAGCACCTAACAACAGCAACAACAACAACAATAACAACAACAACAACAATGCCTATCCTTGGACCCGAGCAGCATAGCCAGGGCAGCAGGATAATGGAAGACCTGGGACCAAGGCCACACTAAGAACTAAGGGGCATGAGAGAGAGCAGCAGAGAAAAGAGAATAATGTCCCTGAAGGATGGGGATGTTTGGTGCTTGTCTTAGGAGAAAAGAAGAACAAGGCCACTTGACATAATAAATATAAAAATATTATAGGCCACATGCCCCAAATAGTCTAGACACTTTAAATGTAAGGATAATCAAAGATAGTTATTAATAGAAGCTGAAGAAATAAAGCAAAGTAACAACATGAGTATTCATGTTAATATTTATGTTAAGGGAAAAGACTTGGACTGGACCAAGATGGTTTTTTATATTGATAAGAGAAAGGTGCAGTCAACAGTGACTATGTGGCACTAGGCAGCACTATAGCACTGCCAACCAGACCAAACTTGTAAGAACTGTGGAGAGACAGAGACTGCACCAGAGCATAATGGCTAAAGGTGCAGGGGCCAGTTGCCTGGGTTCCGATCCTGGCTCTGCTTTATCATAGCTGTGTGACTTTGGACAAGTTACTTAACTTTTCTGTGTCCCCATTTCCTAATCCAGAAAATAGAGATAGCAATAGTATCTATCTTGAATTTGTAGTGGTAGAGGTGGGGGGGGCATAAATGAATGAATTCACAGAAAGTGCTTAATATAGCACCTGACAATTGGTAAATACCACTTAACATCTTTTTTTTTTTTAAAGGAGGGGCAGAGAACATTTCTGTGGTTAATGTTATTACAGTGTTGTTCCGTCTTTCATACCATGTTAACCACCCCCCCCAAAAAAGAAAAACCTTTAAAAGTAGAATTTGGAAGCTGAGCATATATACACACCCGGAGACACTACAAATAAGGACTGTGCCTTTTTGCCAGCATCTGTGGGCACTGATGAAACTGACCATGTTCTAGACCAGAAACCTCAGTCTCTCACCCAAAGGATGAGATATACTGACCACAGTCCAGGGAGGTGGGAAGGTCCCGAATGAGCAAATTTGATTTACATCTTAAAGAGTTCAACTGTGGCTACTGTGGGGAGTGCAGGACTGCAGGGAAAGAGGGATGGCAGGGGACCAGGTAGGAAGCCACCACAGCCATCCAGCCTGGAGGGGATTGTGGCTTGGACAAAGGCTTCCGCAGTGGGTGAGGTGGGAGATTCCTGGACAGTGGCCATATTTTGCTGGTGAAACCGATGTAACTTGTTGATGGACTGAACATACAGTTCAAGTCAAAGAGAAGAACAATGGTGATGACTGAGAACTTGCTGAGGGAGGACTGGGTTTGAATGGAGCAGGCAGAAGCTTTTAACTTATGGCTTCTAGTCTCCTAAGGATATATCAATGAGGTATCAAAAACTAAGCGGCTAAAAGCCACAGAATTTTATGATCTCAAGTTCTGGAGGACAGAAGTCTGAAATCAAGCTATCATCAGTGCTGTGCTCTCTGTAACAATTCTAGGGGAGAATCCTTCCTTGCTTGCCTGTTCTAGCTTCTGGTGTTTGCCAGCAATGCTTAGCATTCCTTGGCTTGTGGATGCATCTCTTGTGTTACATGGCTGTTTTCTCCCTGTGTCTTTATATCATCTTCCCTCTATGCATATGTTTCTGTCTAAATTTCCTCTTTTTATAGGGGCACCAGTCACATTGGATTAGGACCCTAATGACCTCATTTTAACTTGATTTTCCTGGTAAAGAACCTATTTCCAAATAAGATCACATTCTAAGGTTATTGAAATTTAGGACTTCAATATACTTTTTCTGGGGGAATTATTCAATGCATAAACCAATTAAATATAACTTTGTAACCATTTAAGTGCAGATATCAAGTGGAGAATAGATGAATATATTGTCCATTTGGCTTTTAACCAGCCTTTCTGCATTATATATAACATTGCAGTAAGCACCTGCAGGTATACAGGTTGTTCTGTATTTTCAGTTTTGCTTTGGAAAAAATTTTCAAAATAAGGCATCTCTTAACATATATACCATTCAAAAATAAAGTTATTCTATAGGGGAGATGTGGGAGAAGGGCCTGGCAATCCACTCCCAAGATAATCCCGAAACAGTCAGCCATTGAAAACCCTATCAGGGTCGCTATGAGTCGGATACTGACTTGATGGCACCTAACAACAACAACATAGGGGAGATGGATGAAATGATTTAAGGTGCTGACCAATTTATATAAGGAGCAACAGAAAGTAAAAAGTAATTTTTATCTCTTGGTTTCTACTTTCTTAGTACACTTACCTTCTGGCACTGCTAGGCACTGATTAAGCAGTAATTTATCATAAAAGTTTCCAAGTGTATGGAATTAGGTAACAAAGTTCTATGACCTCAAAAAGCTGGAATCACATTCTAATGCAAAGAAAATACTATGTGCTCATTTTATTAGTTAGTGATATTATCAATAAATTTCATTTTTAGATTTTGGAAACATTAATGTATTCACTCATTTTCATTCAAACATGCTTAATGGTTTTTGTTATGCCCCTATCACTGTACTGAATGGGGAGGGGTTAATAGGGAATAAGACAAATGAGCTGTAGAGTTGTGTATTGCAATTAAATAAATAGTCTGATAAACACCAGAGTACAAATCAGGGTACTCTTAGGGAATATAAAAAGGACAGACACCTAATCCCCATTTGGGGGTGTGGGAAGGTTTTTTGGAAGAAGAGACTTATGAAATAATATACAAGTTTTAGAGGATGGGATTTGGCTCAGTGGGTAGAGCGCTGCACTGCAGTCTCTGAGGTCCCGAGTTCAATTCCCAGCACCGCAAAATTGGGAGAAGGACCTGGCAATCCACTCCCAAGGCAATCCCGAAATAGCCATTGAAAACCCTATGAGGGTCACTATGAATCAGATATGACTCAACGGCACCTAACAACAACAACAGTCTAATAACATTTAAAATATATTCTCTGTTTTAGTGCTGCAATAGTATATTCCACACTTAAACTTCTCCAAGATTCAAAACTTTTTAAAAAGAAGGTAGTACAAGATGACACAGAGAATTCCGTCTCTCCAGGAACTTCTGTATGTATGGATTTAATATTTATTCTTGTAATACTTATTACATAATAACTATTGGCATGCTAAAATATTGTCTGTTTAATTGTTGGGATGAAGCAAAGGGGTAAAGTAGAAAAGACAGGAAATTCAGGGTAAAAAGATCTGTGTTTAAGTCTCATTTATGCTACTTTTTAACTGGAATACCTTGGAAAAACTCCATGAGCTGATGGAATGGGGCATAATAATTACTAAAATCCCATCCCCATATATCATTGTTGTGAGTCTAGATATTATCTCACTAGCAAAGTTGTTTCACTAGACTTGCTTTTCATTCTACTTTTGAGTTTATTACCTAGATATTGCCAGGAAAATACCTGTGTTATTTCCTACTTTGGATTCCTCATAGTTAGAGTGCTTCATATTTCAGCTATTTGGCAACTGATCACAAATTCTGTGATTGGACTTTGATAAGACCACATAATTTAACAATGTAAGATTGTTTAGGATTATAATATAAAAAACCTCATTACACAGAATCCTTGGTCATTATTTCAAGCATTACTAATAAGATTGCTAATATCCAACATCGTTACAAATTAGCAAAACTAATTGTCCTAACTAGAGACTCATTTCTAACTATATTAAAAGCAATAACAACACTAAAATGCAATCTAATTCTACCTCCCAGGGCACCTTTGGCAATGCGTGGAGACATTTTGGTTCTTGTAACTGTAGGGGTCGCTGCCCAAAATGTCAGAATGCTGAGGGTGAGAAACCTTAGTGAGATGAGGCAGGGTTGGTTTTTCATTGGTTATAGGACATGTATGCAATGAGAGATTAAGTTTTATTGATGCTTTTTTTTTTTTTTGTATTTCTAATAAAAATACCAGGTTCCTCAAAAACCCACTCTAATTACTATGCTGCCTGCAGGCCTCCAATCACTGCTTACTCTTGTTCTCAGAAATAGCTCATCTTTCTCTTCCTTGTCTGTCCCACCTGTTTGTCCACATTCTAGCCCCCTTTAAGTCCCTTTAGCTGCTTCTGGGCAGCATGGATTGTTGATTGATTAGATACGATAAACTGTCAGAGACACCTAGCAGGAAATTCTAGCATGTATGAGAGTTGTTCTAGATAACTTTAAATTTTCCAAGTATCCATGATTGACTTCCCCTAGAAAAGCTGCTTCTGTACCTCCCTCCCAGTAGCCCTGGACATTTGCCACTCCTCTGGAAAGTATAATAACAAGGATGGTAAATCAATTTTAATTTCCATTTGGAATGTAACACAGTGGACTTAAAATTCAAGACACAGGTTTATGTCCTACTCTGCCAAAATATAATGGCGTTTAAGCAAGATAGCTAACCTTTGTAGCTCTCAGCTCTTCCAACTGTAAGATGGAAATAATGATAACCCCTCCTTGGCTGTTAGGAAGATTAAATGAGTTAATTTGTATGAAGCATGTAGTACAGTGCTGGCACATAATAAACACTCAGTACATGTTGTTGTTATTGATGTTAGGTGCCATTGAATCAAGTCTGACTCAGTGAACACATGTACAACAGAATGAGACACTCCCAGACACTGTGCCAGGCAGACAACCTTTTTATGTTTAAGCCCATTGTTGCAGCCACTGTGTCAATGCATCTAGTTCACAGTTTCTTTTTTTCATTGACCTGCCACTTTCCTAAACATGATGTCCTTCTCCAGAGATTGGTCCAAAATACATAAGATGCAGTCTAGCCATCCTTGCTGATACTGTTTAATGTTATTTATTATTTTTCATCCCTGAAAATTATGTTTACAAAATTTTTGATGACATAGAGACAACCGACAATACAATTTGCAAAGAAAAATTCAGACTGTAAAACTTTTTCAATAGTGGGTATAGAAAGAAAAGAAAATCTGAAAAGCAGTATAAAAAGGTTAATAGAGGATTATAGGATAGTGGGTGAATTTGTTTTATGTATATTTTGTATCTTATACATTGTCCAAGAATAACTTCTAAATTTAAAACATAATATTGTGAAATGATATTGGATGCTTCTCTTACCTTACATTTAGCCTTAGGTTAGAACTTTGACATTACTAAATGAGAAGATAACCTCATCATTTTAATATTGTTTAGGCCACAGAAAATAAAGAGGATGAGTTTTTAGACCCTGTTTCCCTAAATGCCCGAGAATATTTCAACATTCATCTGTGGTTGAGGTGCCGCTTAGCACTAGTGATTGCGTTTGTTGCCCAGGTTCGTGGCATTGGAATCGTGAAAGGTACAAATGTGCTATTTTCTTAATGTTTTCATAACAGTTTTATAGGGATATATTTTATTGTATTTTTCATGTTGTATAACTTTCTAGCTTAGTCTGTTTCCAAAATTAAAAATTCAGGTTATTAAATAAGAATAACCATTTCCAGCAGTGCTTTGTATCAGTGAACTTGGCATATATGGTTACTGATATATGCAGAAGAGCAAGCAGATTTCAAAGTATGTATGGTCAGGTCTTCTTGTCATTTATTCAGGTGGATAAATATAGGAGTGAAGAGCATGGATTTTGCAGGTACCACCTAACAACAGGGGGTTGGGTTTGGCTCAGTTGGTAGAGCGTTGCTCCATACTGTCTGCAGACGTGGGTTCAATGCCCAGTACCACAAAAATGGGAGAAGGACATAGCAGTCCACTCCTGAGGCAATCCTGAAACAATCAACCATTGAAAATCCTATGAAGGTTGCTGTGAGTCAGATACAACTCTGATGGCACCTAACAACAATAACACAACCTAACAACAATAATAAGCGTAGGTTAATGCTGATCTGCTACTTCCTTGCCAAGTCTTTCTCTTGGCCAGGTATCTCAATCCTTCTGTGCCTCAGCTTCCTGCTCTTTAAAGTGCAGATAAGTATACAAACTACCTACAATTATTGTCAGAATTAAACAGCTTACATTGATACTGTTAGTAACATCTTGGCATATTTAATGGTAATTCTTGCAGTGATTACTAATTATCTATTTGTATGCCTATCTGCCCATTTCTGTCCATGTGCCAAATTAAATTATTTCAAGTAATACTATTATTTTGAAAGTATTAGTTGTTGTTAGGTGTGTTGAGTCAGGTTCAACTCATAGTGACCCTCATAGAGTTTTTAATGGCTGATTGTTTTGGGATTGTTTCACAAGTGGATTGCCACATCCTTCTCCCATTTTTGTAGTGCTGGGGATTGAACTCATGGCCTCAGAGATTGCAAAGTGGCACTCTACCAACTGAGATCAACACCAGCCCCTCATCCTAAAATAACTCCCTCCAAATTATAACAAGTTTTCTTTCAAATTTCTTTTTTGTAAAAATTTCTTTTATGTAGAGTTTGTTTCTGGTCTTAATATACCCTTGTTCTTTGACCTATATAATCTTCCTCTTATGAATGTGGGGATATTGTACGTGTATACTTTCTTTCTCACTGCATCTTATATGATCACACTTGTTTACTTCAGAGAATGATGTGACAGATTGTTTGAGCCTCATCAATGAAGTGTGTTTGGAGGCTAAAAGTGTAGACAGCCCAGAGCTGCAGGCTGAATTCTTGATGCAAGCTGCAATCCTTGGTCTCCAAGAAAAGCATTTAAAGGCAGACATCATAAAAAACCTTCAGGTAGGAAGGAAACCTTGTTCACATTTATATTTAGGAAAGATTCCAATGAGGAAAAAAGGAGGGAATTTTCAAACCCATTATGTATTAAACACATAACAATCAACATGGCTACTTCTTATTTCAGTGAATTGGAAAAGATACTGTGAAATGGAATCATTTTATTTTAATAGGATATACTACATTTACTTGAGGAAAATGAGTTTATCTCTCCTCGATCTTGGTTAACCCTGGTGAGAAGCCTCGTTCTACTGGATGACTTAACAAAAGCTGAGAAATTCAAGCAATCTACTTCTTCAAAAGCAGAACAATTAAATTTTTTGACTCAAGCTCACAACATTCTTATTGAGCAGGTGAGAATGCTTTATGTCCACAAGGCTTAGAAATTTACTCTTCTTTCTTTTTTTTTTCTTTTGGTAATTCCTAACCACATTAAATAATTGTTCATTATACCATTTCTTTTATAGATGCTAAGTTTTGGAGAAACAATTGAATTTCCTTTATCAGACATTGACTATGCAAATCCATTACAACCTTTGAAAAATATCTATCTTCCTCATGTCATGTTATTGGCCAAAATAAAAATGAGAATTGGTAAGAACATTTATGCATTATATTGATTGTGCTAGAGTAACTGATATAAAAATTTAAATTATTTTTAGGTAGGTTGTCTTATGAGTGCCTTTGAAAGGAGACATATTTATGGATACTCAGGCTCCATTTGCTTAAATAGCTTTTGATCACCTACCATACTCCGATATATGGATGCTGTTCATGTATGGACAAAGTATGAACTTGCTTATAGTAATTCTAATTTGTGTAGCTACTTACTCTGGACTATTGCATTTTATCCAGGTAATCAGTCATTTGTATTGAAATGTTCCCCACATAGTATACTTTAAAATTACTACATATTTCAGCAACTTTATTGAAATAATCATACAAACACAAAATACAAGTGCATTTCTTAAGTAAGATGCTGTTTTTGTCCACTAAATTACATCTAATTTCTTTGCAATTATGACAAATTGATAAAGAAGATTATGGAGAAGAATATATAAAAATGCATTATGTTTTTATGTTATAATTGATGCTGTTAAGTGTGTTTCTCCCTCCTTCCTCCCTCCTCCTTGAAAGGATTGAAGCCAGAGCCTTGCACATCCTGGGCAAGTGCTTTACCACTGAGTTGCACCTTCGGTCCCCTATCTTTTTTTTTTTTTTTTTGAGACTGAATCTCACTAAATTGTGCAGACTGCCTCTGGCCTGAACCTCTGGTCTTCCTGCCACAGCCTCCCAAGTTGCTGAGATTACTGGTGTGCGTCACAGCACCCTGCTAGTATGTATATCTTTTAAAACATTTAATGCCCGTAAACCAAAACTTTTTTCATAAATATATTAAGGAAGATGGTATTTATTTTTTTAAGCTCTGATAACTTGTCTGTAAAATTGTTATGATGTAAACTTGTATTTTACAAATGTGGAAATTGTCAAAAGTCTTCATATTTTTATGAAACAAGGTGTCCTAAGGCACAGCATCTATCTTCCTTCACATCCACTAGGTAACACCTTAAACACTGGATTTGCTGCTGATGATTTTTGAATAGCATGTGTCTGGTATGGTGTCCAGGCAGTGTATAAATTATATAGGCCTTACTGCCATTTTCATGCTGAGCCTCTGGGAAATCTGTCTAATCAGCATGGGTCCCAGCTCCAGCCTCCTCCTCCCTCACTCCTATCAGGGGAGTATCCTTTCCTCCTCTCAAAGCCCAGCCTTTTGATATTTCTCTAGTTCCCAGTTCTTCCTTCTTTTTCCATGAACCTTGCTTCAACACTTTCATTCCTTTCTCATATACCTTCCACCCTCCTTCTGCCAATATCCCCTTTTCTCCTTCTTTCAGTGTGTAAATATGCTTAAATCTTCACCAGTACTAAACCAAACCAACCAGGCAGACAAATAGACAAAAGAAACCAATAACAAACCTACCCTATGCCTCTCCCTCTCTCCCAGGTCCCCTGGCAGTCAGTATCCTTAAGGGTGGATTCTGCTTCCTCCTTTCTCCTTCCTCATCTCCCATTTGCTCTTTATCCTCCTTCATTTCTGGTTTTGGACCAGAGAAAGCATTCTTGATGAGGGTACCAGGGATTGATTACAATTCCAATGTGTAATTTTGTGACCTTATCTCTGTAGACTCCCCAAAAGCACTTGACATAGCCAACATCAATCATGACTTCTTGGAACTCTGCTCTCTTGAATTTCAGATTCCCAGGCACTGATCTCTTAGGTGCCTTCACATGTTCTTTTTCCATAGCATGTCTCTTCATTAAATGCTCTCCATTTATTTTGTCCTAAAAGGCTTCTTGTGATGTGGTCCAGGCCTACCTGTCCCCTTTCCCTTCAACTCTGTGGTCACTCTGCATCACTCTAGGTCCTACATGCTTGCTTTAGACTTTTGCAGGTGCTATTTTGTCCACTTGGACCAATCTTCCCCAAAATCTCCACTCCCACCCTTTCCTTCCCCTGCCTCTTCTCTCACACGCATAGGGATACATTTCCTTTAACTGCATTCATCTTTCAGACCTCAGCTAAGCATCATATCCTCTGGGAACCTTTTCCTAACCCTGGAAGACTAGGGTAGGTGCCCCACTCCCTGCTTATTGATTATTGCTATTGAACACTCATTGTTGCAGTGTTTTAAGGACAGTCTACTTGTCTGAAGTCACCATTAGAATATAAATTTGTTAAGGCAACAGTTTTGTTTTGTCCACCTGATATTCCAGGCACCTAGCACAGTGCCTGAAATCAATTGAAATCATCAGTAATAGTGCTTTCAAACTTCATTCATCCACTAGCTGGAGCTGGGACCCTAATAATGATGTTGCAGAGTAATTTTTATACAATGAAAGGATGTTCATACTACATTGGAAAAAGGTACAAAACACAAAACTATAAAATGCTTATAACACTTATTATGATACCATGGGAAAATAAAGAAGATTCATACCAAAATGCTCACAGAGGCTCTCCTTGGCTGGTATGATTATGGATGATGTTTATTTTCTTCTGCTTATTAAAAGATTATTAAATCTTTCACAAGGAAATATTCTTTCATCAATGTACAAACCTAATGAAAATTAAGCATTTAACACCTAGCACCATTTCTGACACATTGTCAAATGTTAGCTCCTTTTCAAATATTTGAAGAAAAATAAACTAATGGACAATGCTATGGAAAGAAGAAGAGCACATCAGTTAACATAAATAGGAAAACAGAGGGGGTAGTTTGCAGAATAAGGTGGTTAGATGAGGATTTGGAATCTGGAGGACCTAGGTTTGGATCTTGGCATTACTCATTCATAATTGTTTGATCTCAGAATTTATTTAAGCTCTTAGACTTCAATGTCTTACTTGCAAAGTGGAGAGTTGGGCTATTTATTTACCTAATATACTTGGAACAATTAAGTAAAATGTGTGCAGTACTTAACAGTGCTTGGCACACAGCAGTCATGCAAAAAATGGGAGTTATTATTATTCTTCCTTACATTTTATTTTATTTTTACTACTTCTCTTCCATTAGTTTCTTTACTTCTATGTGTTTAGTCAAGTTATTTTCATCATCATGTTGTTAAAATTATTATGTTAGGTATCTGTTATATTTTTGCTTCCAGGTGCTCAGACTCAAACACGTGATTCCCTTCTATCATACCCAGATTTAGCTGCCTCCTCTCACCTAGAGATTGTCCCCCAATTACATGAGATCAATGTTACTTTCCTACTTTAAGCTCATCTGCTAGAGGTAATTTCTAGACTCTTTTCCTATTCCTCTCCTATTATCTTCAGGTTCTAGATTTTGCTGAGATCATTTAGCACTTTTGATGCAAAATATTTTAGGTTTTCCCTTTGATCTATTTCCTTTCTTTTTAATGAAATTCTATATATAATTTGTAGCATCCAGCTAGTCATCCTACCACTGGGCAAGTGCTGTTACTTTTCTGTTCTTCCTCCTTCTCATTCGTCTTTTCTGTCTTTCAGTCTCTGTTCTGCTTCACAGATTGTTGTTTGAATCTTTTTTTCCACCCTAATGCTTTCCCCTGCTTAGGTAGCCAGCTGATAATTATTTCTGAGTCCTTATATTCTCTGCAGATATCTTTCCTACACTCTGATAGGTCAATGCTGTGCTTCTCAGCCCAGTACCAGAGTCTTGGGGTGTGGCCTTATTGCCAGGATTTGATAGATGTCATGCTATCATTTCTAGCTTTGAATGTGGCAAGTGAGAACTATAGTGCCGGTCTGATTTTTCTGTTCTTTGATAAGAAATTTGTTGCTTCTGCCTAAAAATTTGTAAGATTTTCCCCGTTGTCTCTGTGGTTTAGGAATTTTGCCGGCATGTGTCTGGGTGTGTGTCTTTCTTTCTCTGCCTAGAACTCAGTGAACTCTTTCAATCTGCAGACAAGTCTCTTTCCAGCTCTGGAGAAATTTCTTTTTGCTTCCTTATTGCTTACTCACTTTCTCAGTTCTTTCTTCTTTTTCACATGGAGTCAGCCTACCTAGGTTAAAATCTCAAGCATATGACTTAATTTCTTTGGGCTTTAGTTTCCTCATTTCAAAAGTAGGATTGTCTTAATTCTGTTGGAGCTGCTGCACCAAAATACCCTACACTGGGATAACTTATAAATAATAGAAATCTATTTCTCACAGTTTTGGAGGCTAAAAGTCTAAGATTAAGATTTGATGTCCAGTGAGGGCATGTCTGCTTCATAAATGGTGCCTTCTATTGGTCCTTTTGTAGTGGAAGGGGTACACAGACACCTAAAAGCCTCTTATATAAGGATACTAATTCCATCCATAAAGGCTGCACTTAAATGGCATAATCACCTGCCAAAGTCCCCTCCTCTTAATAGCATCATTGTAGGGGTTAAGTTTCAACTTAGAAATGAGGGAGAACATAATCATTTGACCATAGCAGGTAGTAATAATGGCACCTGCCTCATAGATTACATGAGAAAAATGTCTAGACCAATGCTTGTTGTTGTTGTTGTTGTTAGGTACCATCAAGTCTTGTCTGTCTCATAGAGTTGGCTGATTGTTTTTGGGATAGCCTTGGGAGTGGATTGCCATATCTTTCTCCCATTTTTGCAGTGCTGGGAATCAAACCCAGGACCTCAGAGACTGCAGAGCTGTGCTCTAACAACTGAGCTAAATCCCAATCCCCAGACCAATGCTTAGGCCTCAGTAAATACCATTAAAGTTGTCTATTATTATTTGGCCCTGATTTCCAAGATTATTATCTTTTCCCATTAGAATTTCCATTATTTATTTTATCTGTGGTATGAGCTGTTTCAACTTCTACTTGATCTTCCTGATTGTTAGTTAATTCAGGTTTTGGCCATTGACCATCTTCTCAAAATCACCCAATAACTTTTTCTATCTCTACATCTAATCTTTTGTTTTTAAAAATTTTAAGTAGTCCTAACCTCCATCAGTTTTATTTGGTGAATGCCATCTCTGGAGGTTGTATTTGTTTTTCCTCCTCTTGTAAGCTGTTGGACCTTCTTTGCTGGGCTATTTTATTTGTCTACTTCCTGTGGTTCAGGTGCAGTGTTAGATTAACTTCAACAGTGGCAATGCTATCATTGGTGGTCAGAAGAGCTAGTTCTGCCTTGGTAGGTGGGCCCTGTACCAAACATCAAGAATTTAATTCCCTATTGAGATATAGGAGAAACAACAATGGCCAGCATTCTTTAGTTTAGGAGTCAGGAGGACTCAGGATGTCATCAGACCACTCGCTGTGCACAGGAAACCAAGGAGGCAGCCAGCAAGAGCTGCCCTTCTCTGGAGCTCACAGACATCCTATCAAGCTCCCTCCAGAATGCTATCTCTGATCTATGACTCAAGGCTTCCTACCTCTGTTTCTCAGGATCTGTAGAACAGAAAAGTTGGTACCAACTCCATTTGTGGCCACCCATCATCTTTAGGGACCCGCCTCCTCAGTAGGAGCTGCTGATGCTCAGTCAGGGGAGTCCGTAGTGGGATTGAGTTGTGGAAGGGAGGGTAGCAAGGGTGCATGCAAGATACAGTGTCTCCAGAATCCTTTCTTTCTCTTCCTTCTGCTCCACTCTTTCATTAACAATATTGCCCATTGTTATGTCTGATAGTTATCAGATATGAATTTACTTCTTGTTCTTGTTGTTGTTAGGTGCCATTGAGTCGGTATCCGACTCATACTGACCCTATGTACAACAGGTGAAACACCATTGTCAGTGCTTCTCTGCTGTTCATAGGGTTTTCAATGGTAGACTGATTTTTGGGAGTGGGTTGCCAGGTCCGTCTCCCATGAATTTCTTTAAATAAGTTAAATCACTTTAATTTTCCTCATTTATGGAGTTAGCTTGGGTAGTTGGCCTCTCAAGTTCCTGCCAGCTCATTGACATCATGAGAGCTATTTTCCTGCATTTTTTGTCCACAATTTGTTATATTATTGAGACTCCTGATTTCTGCACAAGCTTAAAGCACAGATTGTGTAAAATCAAATGTATTCTCTGCTTTTCTGACTTACTGATCTTGAAGAAGTGTCATCACTCAATGACAATGCTGTTGCTGCTTTTTAGACTCATTTGAAGCTGAACAGCTTGCTTTCTGGTATATTATATTAAATACAGACTTGAAAAACAAAACCAAAAGCAGCCTTTCTGTCAAAACAATGTCAGTCTCACTTCTTTTTCACAGAGTTAGTGTTTACTGGAAAAAGGAACACTTCAATATTATGAAGCACAAAATCATCTGTGATTTCCTTTCTTGTCAGTTTTTCTTTATTGTATAGATTACATCATATAAATAGAGCCACTTAAATTTTTTCTTTGTGTTAGCTTCTGATAAAAAATGGCATTTTGAGGCTATTTTATAAAACAAAAAAGCAGTATGATTAATTAAGATTATTTTCCCATTAGTTACCTTATATTGAGTTTTCTTATTAAGTGAAAAGATAGATTACTGATTGCAAATTGGGATAAATAAAAATTATTTAAAACTTTTACATTCTTTTAGTCAGTAAACATTTGTTGAGGACCACTTATGTGTAAGAATAATGCTGTGGAGTGGGGTGATAACTGGGATACAGTTGCCATCTCTGCCCTCAAAGAGCCATCATGAAGTTGGTAAAGAGAGAAGATAGTCAATAACTTTTGTAAGAATTCTAATTTTAACAAAAATCTAGAAGAGTATTAAGATACTAGTATTTATATTGATACTATACTAAATAGTACTTACATATTATATGGGGCTATGGTTTAGTTCAGTTGACAGAGTGCTGCTGTGCACTCCCTGATGAGTCAGGTTTGATTCCCAGCTCTGCAAAAATGGGAGAAGGATAGACTCCAGGAGCAATCCCAAAATAATCAGCCCTTGAAAATCCTATGAGGGTTGCTATGAGTCAGACTCAACTTGATGGCACCTAACAACAACAACAATATATAAATGCATATATACATATGTCCTGATGGCAGGAAAAATAAATATTTTCATTGTTTATTAATAAACAGCAATGGCATAATTTGAAAGAATTAGTGAGCCATGTAAAAATGGCAGGTGCCTTGAAGCATAAAGTCATAGTGAACAAACGGTAGTAGCATCCCTTTTATTTCCCTTCTTGCCTGGGTTCTGACCACAATTGGTAATTGTTGGCATTAGGAGCATGGACTCTGGAAAAGAGTTCTTGTTCAGTTCCCTCGAACAAGTCATTTAAAACCTCTATGCTTCTGTTTCCTCTCTTGTAAAATGTCAGTGTCAATGTCATTGGCTTGTTGTAAGATCAGGCAAGTGAAATGTGTGCTGTGTTTATAAGGGAACCCTGCTTGCTGCAAAGCTTTGTGGGTGTTAGCTATTTTTACTATTCCATGACTAGTCTCCTCACTCTCTTAAGGGCCTGCTGGAAGAAAAGGAGCAGCTTCTTCATCTTCACATTCTCAGCAATGTGCTATCATCCTGCCTGGTCTAGAGTAAGGGCTCAGTAGCTTCTCCCAGGGAAGAGGCATCTCCACCATCCTGTTGTTCATACAGCACATTCCTAAACTAAAAATTTATAAAAAATGCTAGGGTTTTTTTTTTTCCTTTGTAGGTTATGGCATGTTGGAATTGAAAAGTTTCGAAATCCAAAGAGACTTCTGGTATTTTTTTATTCTGCTGTCTCATTGTTTCCCAGGAACACATTCAGGACACAGAGGCATGTGAGGACTTGTTCAAAGCCTCAAATAACATGGTGGCTCCAATGTGTGCAACCCAGCACTTCAGCTAGTACCAAGTGTTACCAGGGAGATGAGGGGACCACATCTAAAAAGGGATCTGGGAGCACAGGAGTCTGGAGCCTGAGTCTAGGAGTGTGGCTGCAGCAGATACCTCAGTTTGTGTTTCATTGTATAAAAGGTTTTGTACCCAACACAGAAATCATAGTAGAGAATATAGACAGAGTTTATTAAAGGATAATACATTTTGAGATGAGAAGGCAGGCAATAGAAAAGACCTCATGCTCTTGCTACTATTGCATACAGCTAAGGTCAAATATGACTGTTATAGTGAGGTTTGAGCCTTGGGGAAAGGAAAGAAGCATTTCACTCCTGGGGTCTGTGTCCCAAATGGATTAATGGATTCCCAGAAGCAGGCACTTCAAAGGGTTAAGAATCCAGGCAGCTACTGACCTTGATAGGGGGGAACAGAATCCACTGAGCAATGTCCCATTCAGTTGCTCGGGAGGGTACTTGTCTCCCACAGTCTTTATCATTTTTCCTGGTGGCATGTAGAAGTGATTTTTCCCCCTCTTCTTCCTTCTAGCAAGCATGGTATTTGCAAAGATATTATCTACCATGGAAGCACTGACTACCACATCAAGGCCCTTGTCTCTGAGTAGGCTTACACTGATATTTATGTTACAGCTGGCTGGGAAGCAAAAGTAAATGACTGGGGAGTAGATGGCTGCAGAGGCCTCCTTTATTCCCTTTCTTCCTACCCTGTATCCTCCATCACCAGGCATCTGTATTCTGTAGATCTATAGTCCTTTCTGTTTATATTCCTTTCCTGTATGTAGTCAGTAATGGAATAATAGGAATGATGTAATATTTCCCCCTGTTTCCTTCTACTCCTTATCCCCACTTTTTTTCTTCTTTAAAATTGCCAAAGACAAGCTCATCAGCTATCAGTTTAGAGAGTCATGCTCTCTAGGAAGTCTTCTCCAGTCTTTCTCAGAACTGGGCCAGGGTTCCTGAAACCTTCTCCCATGGTGCCCTGTATTTACCCTGCCACATAATCAGCAACACTCTGTTTGACTACTTGCCTGGCTTTTTGTATTCTCCATTAATCACTAAGCTCTGTTATAGTACTCTGAAGACACTGTGTTATAGTTTAGAAAGTGGGCCCTGGTTCAAATTATGGCCCTGTTCTTTATTAGCCATGGGACCTTGGGCAAATTACTTAAGGCTCTCTGAGCCATTGCTTTATTCTCTGTCAAATGAGAATAATAATGGTATGCACTAAAAGGAACACATGAGTAATGCATTTTAAGAACATGAGATGGTACCTGGGATGTAGGAAGCATTAAATTCTTATCATTCTCTTTTCTCATTTTTTTCTACTGTAACCTAAGCACTCAGAAAATACTTTTTGAATAAATGTCTTCCTATCTGTCTTCAGGGCTATATAGATTAAGAAAAATGCTTCTTCTGTTTAACAACCCTTCATTACATCAAGTGGTGATGGGCCCATATAAGGAATAAAGCATGCAGCTCTTTTCCATAATGGGTTTGCTCTCTAGTTGTGATGACAAAAACAAAAAATAAAATCAAACAAACAAAAAACCAACAAAGCAACAATAACAAAGAAAGAAACCGTTATAGTGTTGCTGGAGATAGGTGAGGAGCACTGGTAGGCTGGTCTGGAATTTGGGTCTGGGAATTTGGTAGCATAACCCTGGGTCTTGTGTCCAACATATAAATAAATTTATACTTGACACAGAAGTTACAGTAGAGAGTATAGATAAGGTTTATTAAAAGAGAGTACACCATTAAGGTACAATTACAGTGAAAATAGAGGTTTCTGGAGAAGCTTAGGCAAACCTGGAAAGAAACCTGAAAAAAAGTTTGGTTTCCTGGGTGAATCTGCATTAAGGATATTTCTGTTTCCCAGGGAAAGGTAAAGTCAGAGAGAACAGAGTTAAGTAGGCTTCTAGAAGGAAAAGTCCCTTAGGTGGACAGAGAAGATGGTGGGCCAAGAGAAGGGAAAGACATGCACGTGGGTGCTAGAGAAAGAAGAAAAGAATAAAGGGCAAAAAGCAGAGAGGAAGGAAGAAAAGAAGAGAGAATGGGCGCATGTTCCCCCTAGTTTTATTTAAACTAAGGCACACTCAGTGTAACATCAGACCTGGGCATCCAGCTGTGGGCACCAAGTGTGATGTGAACCTAGAGTCTTTGTTTTGTAAAAGGATCAATGGGTTTAATTAGAGTGTGGGGCCCATTAGAAAATGTACTTCCAGTGTCTTCAGAGACGCACATGGCTTCATCCATCACCACTGAATGGCAAGAGTCAGTTTTAATCCCCCTTTCCTCCATGTTGTCTGCTAATACCTAAATTAGCCTGCCTATCAATAGTACTTAATAGAAAATTACTACCTATTAATATAGGCAAATTTTATTGTGAGCAACATGAAACTTCTAGGTTCTTCTCCACTAATAACTTCATTTTGGGAATATGGAGGTTGTTTGGTAGAGCATCATGACATCTTAGAACTGAAAGAGACATGGGAAATTATACTTCATTTTAAAAACAAGAAAACATGTTCAAGAATTATTGCTCTAGTTCACTGAAATATTGGGTATTGAATTTTTTTTTTCTGTTTTTTCAGTACTGAGGAGTTGAACCCAGAGCCTTGCACATTAGGCAAGTGCTTTACCACTGAACTTCACCCACAGCCCCCTTTTTAATTTTTATTTTGAGGCAGGGTCTTACTACGTTGAGCAATCCTCTTGCTGCAGTGTCCAGAGTTGCTGGGATTATAGGTGTACACCATGGCGACTGGCTTTTGTGTTTCTTTAAAACATTTCTTGAATGCTAAAAACTGTGAAGACCACCAGAGAGTGCATAATGTGAGAGAAGCCTGGTACCTTGAGGGCTTGCTATGAACACTGTATATTTTATTGTCTTGCCCCCACCCAACTGTCTCTTAGGACATACATTGGCCAAGCAAGTATATTACAGTAGTAAAAAGGACTTCTCCATGTGGCTCCCTGCTCTTCATCTTTTTGAGATGGCACTGAAGCTCTGTAAGGTAACAGCAACAGAGGAATGTGAGGTGGAAGCTGAAATCCTTTTTCAGAAAGGTACGAACTACTTGGGGCCAGACGTATGATAAAGTTTGTAGAATATTTTTCTTACTAACATTCGGCTTTTTGACTATAAAAAAATGACTGATTTTGCAAAGGGCTTGGTAATGACAAAACACATTGGTACCACTGCCAAACCCAATTTTGGATGAAAGAACTCGGATTATTTTAAGTTGATATCTAGAAAGATTAAAAGTACCACTACTTAGTTTCTTTTGTAATTATAATTGACTCTTCTTATGCAAAGTTTTATGTTTAACTAAAAAATGTCAGCACCAGCCACTTGGCTGTATGTTGTTGTTGTTAGGTGCCGTTGAGTCGGTATCGGACTCATAGCGACCCTGAGTACAACAGGCGAAACACTATTGTCAGTGCTTCTCTGTTGTTCATAGAGTTTTCAATGGCGGATTGATTTTTGGAAGTGGATTGCCGGGTCCTTCTCCCAAGCCTACAGTACCTCGTGTTCCCAGGTGGTCTCCCATCCAAGTACTAAGCAGGCCCCATCCTACTTAGCTTCCCTAGATCTGATGGGATCAGATGCCACAGGGCTATGGCTGCAGGCACTTGGCTGTATATAATGTTACTAAAATAGTGGTTGGAAGATATTTTTTCTGTATCATTTAATTTACCCATCCAAACATTTTGGTTACTTTGTCTAAGTAAGATATACATATCCATTGACATTAAATAGCTATAGCATACCTATACATAGAACTTATATATAATGCATTATTGCAGCCATTTTGCCATGAGAAAACTGAAGAGTGATGATTGCTATCATTTACTGAGCATCTACTATATGCTAGGCATGGTAGTGAGTGTTTTACATCTCATATTGCTAATTCTTACAAGAGCTCATGAACATAGGCATGACTGATCCTGGTTGATAAATAAGAATGAAAAATAAATAAATAAATAAGAATGAAGTACTGTCTGGTTAGGTAACTTTCCAGAAGTTAGCAGCTACTAATGATAGCATCTAGATGGGAACTCAGTGCAGAACAGCTCTGTGCCCTTCCCACAGGCTGCATGAAAACTGCACAGCCTACTTGCAGTAGTTTTAAGATTTCTCCTTCCTGCCCTTTTTGCAACATAAGTGCTCACTTAGTGTTGGCACTTGAAGGATGGGGCTCACCATGAGGACTGATTACCATATGAGGATTATACCGTTTATGTCATCATTTTCAAGTATTTTCTAACTTTTTAAGGATTTTTTCCATTAAGTTTGTGATTATTTTTAAAACTTAAATAAATGAAATTTATTTTTATTTTTTTGTGATCTTAAGGATTGATCCCAGGGCATTTTCCTCAGTCAAGTGCTTTACAATTGAGTTACATCCCTGGTCCTTTAAATTTTTTTTTTGTTTTCATTTTGAGATAAGGTCTTGCTAAGTTGCATAGGCTGCAGCTGGCCTCCAACCTGTGATCCTCCTACCTCTGCCTCCCAATTCACTGTGATTATAGGCGTGTACCATTGCATCCAGCCTATATTTATTTTTAATTCACAAAAATTGTATATACTTTTAGGATACAGTGGGATAGTTCCATATATAGCCATTGTGGAATGATTAAATCGAGCTAGTTAACATATTCATCACCTCACATACTTAAAATTTTTGTGACAAGAATATTTAAAATCTACTCTTGGAGCAATTTTCAGGTATACATTACTATTACTAATATTCACCACAGTATATGACAGATCTTCAGAATTTCATCCCATCTAAGGGAAACTTTGACCAACATCTTGCTATTCCCCATCTCCTCCTACCCTGGCAACTGCCACTTTACTTGCTACTTCTATGAGTTCACCTTTCCTAGATTCCACATAGAAGTGAGATCATGCAGTATTTATCTTTCCACACCTGGTTTCTTTCACTCAGCATAATATCCCAGGTTCATCGGCTAACTTGCAAATGACAGAATTTCCTTTGATTTTAAATGCTGAATAGTATTCGACTGTGTGTAATACCACATTTTCTTTATACATTCATCCACTGAGGAACACTCGGGTTTATTCCATATCTTGGCTGTTGTGCATAATGCTGTAGTGAACATGAGGATGCAGATGTTTTCTATGGTAACTTCAAAATAGAAGAAATAGGAAAATGAATGTAGCAAATGAGAATGAGAGCAAATGCAAGAGGAGGGAGAAATACAAAGGTAAGGAAACAAAGGAACCGAAATGATGGTAAGACCATGTGTGTTGGGGTCAACAAAGGCATCTTGATTCAGTGTTGCTAACTGAAGCTGGACGCCTGCCACTCCTGGAGAGGTCTTTCCCACTGTCTTATTGTTAAGCAAGAAATACCTGACAGAAGACAAAAGGACAGCATATCCAGTTTTCTGAATTCCCACCATGAAATATTTGTTCTTAGGTTCTAAATGTTAGAAAAAAGGAAGACCATCTTTGTATATGTATTTCTCTTTCAGGCAAAATAGAACGCCAAATACTAATGGAAGACAAGTCTCCAGTTATGCAACTTGAGAGTTTTTTTGAAGCTATACAAATAAGCTTGGAAAATGATCGAAACTCAGGGTAAAACCATACCTTTCCCTTGTCGCAGCAGTGTTTGTGTTTGGTTTTAGCTGGTAGGACATTGACTATTTAAGGCAGAATGAATGAGAGGCCTGTTCATGGCAGGGCTTGTGCTCTGGGATCCATCTGTCCAACAGGTTTACTGACTTGCTTTTCAAGTTTGTTGATTTTGGCTTTGACCCAAGGCCTTCTTTGCAGTTGTGGTGGATGACAACCATTTATCATAGTGGCAGACTGAACACTGGATCATTTCTGACCTGAGTGATGTGCTATCGGTCCCAGGATTGTGGGAGCCTACCCTGGACTATTGGCTTATTACTGAAAGATCCCCCCTTGGATGTGAAATTGTGTCTAGAAGAGATTTATGCGGATTTTCACTCTAGATGTCAGTATCGGGGCTGGCCAAGTTAATTATGTATAAAAGTTGCCTTAATATTACAGATGAGCCACTGTTACTAGAACAGCACTGATCCAAGTGACCCTGATTGACAGATTTGATAGTAAATAAGCAGCTCTAACACATACCATATCCCTGCTTTCTGCATAACTCTGTGTATCTCTTTTGATTTCAATTAGTGTAGGAGCTTAGAAACACCTGGCTTTCAAGGATGGTTCCTCTAGTTCTGACCGTCCCTTCTGTAGTGCCGTATGTGCTGGAATTGTCCAGAAAGGTCTTGATGTTGGGATTCATAGCAATCACAGCACAGTGTTGTCAGCACAGGACAAGGTAGAATCCTCCGCTTTCTTCAAGAGCTTCCAAATTCATACAAGAAGATTCTAGTGTCCATGACCAAAAGTGCTATGAAAAGAGGTTATAAATTAGGTTAGGAAGTCAGGGACAGATGCTAAGTTTTGCCTTTAAAAATTTTTTTAAATCTTTTATTAGGTCAGATGTTAGTAAGTGATGCAAAGAGATTATGAACAGTAAAGCTACTTAATAAGCTACTTAATAAAACTACTTAATAAATGTGATATTATTTTAGGTTGATAAGAGATTCCTACCTAGAAATGGCCCTGTTTTATTTTTATCTGAAGAAACTAAAGAAAAAAAGTTCAGGAACACCATTAACACTTAAGGTAATTGCTGAATTTATTAGAAATTATAAGTTAATTGCCTTTGATCTTGCTATTTTAACAACCCTGTGCTGTTGCAATAATGAGACATTTTCCTGTGTGACTTGCAGAAATTAATTCATTACTTCATAGTCACGCTTCTATTTAGATGCCTCTTTGGACATTTTATATAGGGCTTTGGAGATTGATTTCATTTAGATATTTTTGCTTGTTGAAAGGTAGGTGTATAAATACTCTAAGGCAATGAGTCATTGGTAAAGATCAGGAAATTGCAGTAAATGATATATTGGTTAAACAGACACAGGTAGCATTTTCAACACTGACATGGCCTATAACTAGCTCACTTCCTGACAGAGTTATTCATTCATCATATATGTATTGAGAACTACTGTGATGATCCAGCCAGTGTTTTTGAGGAAGATGATAAAGCCACATCCAAGAGGAGCACAAAATTGTTTTGGCTACTTTGAGTCCTTTGCATTTTCATATACATTCTAGGAGCTACTTGTCAATTTCTGCAAAAAAGGAATGGGATTTTTGTAGGCTCATGTTGAATGTATAAAATAATCTGATGACAATTGCTATCTTAACAATATTAAATCTTCCAATTCATTAATATGAATGATTTTTTCATTTATTAGATCTTAGATAATTTTCTCAACACTGTTTTACTTTTTAGTGTACAAGTCTTATATATGTTTGTTAAGTTTATTTCTATTCTGAATGGATTATTAATTTCATTTTTGGATTGCTTATTGTTAGTATATTGATACATAATTAACTGGTGTGTATTATTATATTTTCTGTCTTGTGACCTCGCTTAACATGTTTATTGATTCTAATTTGTGTGTGTGTGTGTGTGTGTGTGTGTGTGTGTGT
>VMDO01027310.1:0-25434 GCA_007922755.1 Pedetes capensis
AAGCGTGAGGCCCTGGGTTCAAACCCCAGTACTGCAAAAAAAAAAAAAAAAAAAAGCATCAAGCTGGTGAGTTTTGTCAGACATAAGTTACGCATCAATAAAGCTGCTGGGAACCTAGAGCAGAAACCGAGGACTTCCTCAGAGCGGCGAGAACCAACCCGCCCCCTTGCTCCCCAAGCTAGCGTCTGGGGTATGACGCTACCTGCAAACACACGCCCAGGGCATGGAGAGTGATGCCTTCTCATCTCTGTTGGAAGAGAGGCTGGGCAGAGGCCTCTCCCTCTGAACACGAGGAAGAGGAGGGAGAAAACCAGCAACTAGACATCTGGAAAAGAGCTTGGGCAGCGACAGAGCGGGCGCAGCGTCCTAGGCGCCGAAGGCAGCGGGCTTCTGGAAGCATTCACAAAGAGGCCGGGGACACCTGGCTGCCTGTTCTGAGGAAGGTGCAGAGGGACAGTCTGTGACACGGAAGCAAGGACACACAGGGTGTGATGAAAACAGAGCAGGTATCAAGTCACGAAGGCAAAGAATGGGATCTGGGAGAGATGAGAAATAATGGCAAGGAAATTAAGGCTACAATTGTTGTTGTTAGGTGCCATCGAATTGTGTCCGACTCGTAGCGACCCTCATAGGGTTTCCAATGGCTGTTTCGGGATTGACTTGGAAGTGGATTGCCAGGTCCTTCTCCCATTTTTGCGGTGCTAGGAATTGAACTCGGGACCTCAGCGACTGCAGAGCAGCACTCTACCAACTGAGCTAAATCCCAGCCCAAAGCTACAATAGTCGAGTTAAAATTCACACTGGGGCAACAGAGCAGGACCAACAGCAGTCAGAACCAGACCTGTTCAACTCTCCTAGGATAATGAACGAAAGCACAGAAACAATGGGGGAGGAGAGACCAGCGGTATGTGGGGGAGGACAGAGTTATTCCTTGAATGATGAGGGTCTGGGGCTCGAAGCCAGAGCATCGGTAGCGATGACAGGAGATGTGGACTCAGAAGCATCTTGGAGCTGAAGAAATTTTGGTTTGCAGACCAACAGGTTTCTGCCATCACGGAGCCTTGTCTTAAGGCAAAGATGATGGCAGCGGATGAGACGCCACAAACCAACAGGGAAATAGCAAGGTCCTCAAGAAACGATGGCTCGTTCTGGGGGAAGACCTAAACTAAGTTTACCCCTCACTTCACAACATTCTGCAAGAAGAGCATGAAATGATCCAGGAGAATTGAAACACTAAGTGGAGCGATCGAGCACCAAGAACCGCAAGGAGAACACCCAGCTCACTCATGGCAGGACAAGTGTGTGCGCACACACGGAGGCCGGCACCCCAAGCTCCAGGGCACACAGAACCCAAACACACAGAACATTTGCCACAATGAGGGACAGAAGCTGACATGAAGAACACCTTCAAATCCACTCCGGACGACGAACCTCCACGGGAAGCTCATCAATGGATCACTCCCGGAAGTGAGACAGCAAATGATCAGGCATAATAAGATGCCTATCTGCAAGAATCCAAAAAGTACAACCTAAGCCAATGAAAGATGCCATCATTTGACTGAAAGAATCCCAAGGACCAGCTGGGTGTGGTGGCGCACGCCTGTAATCCCAGCGGCTTGGGAGGCAGAGGTGGGAGGATCGCAAGTTCGAGACCAGAGGCAGTCTGTGTAACTTAGTGAGACCCTGTCTCAAAAAGTAAACAAATGGGCTGGGGTGCAGCTCAGTGGTCCAGTACTTGCAGAGCATGCAGGTGCGAGGCCCTGGGTTCAACCCCCAGTACTGCAAAAAAACAAACAAAACAAAACAAAACCCCAAGGACCCAAACGAAGTGACTTCCCTCTGAGTCGTGGAGCCCTGACAGCAGATCTGCCTGAAGTGGCAGGTGCCCCTGCAGTTTGGTGCCAATGCTGGTTCGACTGGACAATAGGAATTGAGATATTTAGTTGAGTTTTTACCTCTTGACACAGTAGTTAGATTCCTAGGCATGTATCCTAGAGAAATAGTAAGTTACACAGCCCAGACCCCACTGTGTGTTACTAGTAGTGAGACCCATCACATTGGGCTCTGCAAACTATGAATGTCAATCAGTGGCAGACAGGCTACACAAACTTGTGTGACCATAGGAAGAGCCAGATGTCCAAAACAAGCACTTTAAGGGCCACTAGGTGAGGCCAAGTGTGCAAAGTAAGAGACATCATGTATACGGATGTTCTAAAAGAAACACCAGCCAGGGGGTAATTTTTGGCAGCAGAAGTATCGGTGATTTTAATTTTCTTATCCTGTATCTTCTAAGTTTACAACACCAACTATCCAATAAACAAAACAAGTATCTTAATAAAAAATGATTTCCTTAATGAAAATCCGGAAGACAACTGTGGCCCATGTCATGGCAACATGCTGGCCCAGACCGTTTTGATCTCCCCAGAGCCTCTCAAATGGTGTCATCAAATGTACCTCTGCTTGTTTACCTATCCCTTCGTCCACCTGTCCACCCACCCACTCATCTCCTCCCCCATCCACTCATCCACCCATCTATCTACTTACTCATCCTCCCGTCCATCTACCCACCTGTCTATCCAGCCGTCCATCCATCTACCTACCAGTCCATCTAGCCACCAGTCTACCCACCCATTCCCCCATCCATCTACCATCCACGCTCCCAGTGGTCCATTTTTCCATTTGTCCATCCATTCCTCCAGTCAGCTAGCTGAACTTTCCTCTGCACTGTCCTGAGGGCCGGGCCCTGGGGTCTGAGCATGGTTAGGATGTAGGACATGGAGTCCAGTGGGAGAGATGGTGGAGTGAGACCTTTGTGGTGCAGCCACACGAGGTGGCTGGGTAGCAGGTGGCAGAGCACGGATCCGGGCTCCACTCCAGGGAGGACTGCACCATGCACACACGACCCACGCTGGCCGAGTCCAGCCACTCCAGAGGCCTGACCGCCTCCTTGGACTTTGTGCCCGTGTCGTTCAGGCTCCTACCACCCCCAGCAGCCCCACAACCCGCTGCCCTCAGAGCAGAGAGCACTCCTTTGTGCCTGTGCCCCTGCCCCCCACGGCAGATGTCAGGAGCCAGCAGAGGCTGTCGGATGAGGAGCACATTTCCCCCTCCGCTGGCTCCGTCCGAACAGCAGCTTCACCTTGATTCCTTCGTGAAGTCGCCTTTGTTCCCCGCTGTTCTGAGGACACCCTTCTCTTTTTTCATTTTTTCATTTTTTATGTATTTTTATTTTATTTTTTGCGGTACTGGAGATTGAACCCAGGGCCTCGCGTTTGCATGCTTTGCAAGTGCTGGACCACTGAGCTGCAGCCCCAGCCCATTTTTTTACTTTTTGAGACAGGGTCTTGCTAAGTTATGCAGACTGCCTCTGGTCTCGAACTTGCGATCCTCCCGCCTCCGCCTCCCAAGCCGCTGGGATTACAGGCGTGCGCCACCGAGCCCAGCTTGGGACACCCTACTCTTGAAGCCAGGCGCCATGCTTAGCACAGGACAGCGCGGACTCCGTTGTTCTCTGTGTAATGTACAAGTTTGCAGTGGTGTACCTGTTGGTCTCCCCACAGTGTAACGTGAGTGTGTCCGGGTGTGTGTGCCCAGTACCTGGGAGTGGACATGCGGCCCTGCATCAGTGTGTGCACCTGAATGTGAGGCCATGACTGAGACTCTGTGTCAGTGTGTGCGTGACCGTGTGTGTGTTGCTGCGTGTCAGCGTGACTGTGTGCAGCCCTGTGCTTGTACGTCTGTGTCTGTGGCGGGCCATACACGCAGATGCCACTTACGATGACGTCTGCGTGACGTGTGCGTGCCAGTTATGCGTGTCTGTATGATTCTGTGTGTCTGTGCCCTGTGTGTCTGCTTGTGACTGTGTGTGACGGTGCGTATCTCTGTACGTGTCCCTGAGCGGGTACGCACAAAGATGTGCTGAGACGTGCTGGGATCCAATATGGGTGCAGCCTGTGTCCGGGGCTCCCCACCTTAGCGGTCAGCGGTACCCATGGATACCCCATGATGGGCAGCAGGGTGGCGGGTGTGGAGAGGGCTGGGGATGTTGGCATCATGAACAAAGTGCAAGCCCCCCGTGGTCATGTGGCATCCTCTCTGCAGACCGCGCTCCACACAGACAGCGGAGGGGGCAGTGGCCCTCGGAGCTCTGGCAGAGAAGCTGCCTCTTGTTTGCTCCACACGGGGATACCTCGCGCCCAGGTCGGAGGACCTGTGGCCACAGGACCGTGGGAGAAGCCCTGGCTCCAGGCCCCTCCTGGATCCAGGAGCGCTCCTCCTGGCAGGCGCGGGGCTGAGGCCCCTCTTGGGAACCTGGTGCAGGCGTGGCATCCCTTCCTCCATGGCATCTGGGGAGCAGGTGTGGGCCAAGGTGCCCTGCTGGAAGCAGCCGGCCCAGCGTGCAGCTGCCGGGGCCCAGCTGCCCCTCCTGTAGCAACAGCCGTATGTGGCGGGGACACTCGCTCCCCCAGAGCCCTGCCGCTCCTGCTGGCTAAGGCTGCTGACCGCGTCCACCCCACAGGTCGGGGCTGTGAGCCTCTCCTCGGGAGTCCTATTCATGTCCCACTGCCGTGTGTGGGGTGGGGCTGGGTGTGGAGAGCTGGCCCCACGGGCTCCGCCTGCCGCCCTCCTCCCGCCTCCCTGCTCCTGGGTGAGGCAGATGCAGCTGCCAGCCAGAGGTCGGAGCCGAAACGGAGCCCTGAAAGCCACTCACAGCCCTGCCTGCTCTTCCCTGGTCGCTTTTTATTTAACTAACAATAATGTATTTGGATTTAAATGGAATGTGGGTAGAGGGTCCCTCCCCTCCCACCCACCCCACACACGACGACTCTGAAAAGCTCCCCTAAAGAAACCCTAAATTAGTCTTAAAAAATGCACACAAATATCGGGGCAGGGAAACTGGCCATTACGAGTGGTGATTACCAGAAGCTGAGGGGGGCCTCGGGGCCCAGCCCGGCCTTTGTGCTTCCAGGAGTGACAGACTGGGCTCATGCATTATTCAGGAGCACGGGGACAATACAGGAAGCAGAACTCAGAAGGGGCTGGAGGGGAAGAGGGGCTTAAAAGAGAAGCCAGGAGTAAATAAAGGTTACTTGGGGAACTCTGCCCTCTTCCCTACAATTAGTGCAGAAAGTCGCGTTTGGGGTGCTGGGGCATCCTCCCCGTCACTGTGGGAGCACCCCAACCTTGCGCTTTTCTGCAGGCGGGTTTACAGCCTGCGGGGCCCACAGGACAGCACATGGCACCACGGGGACATCTCTCTCCTTTCCCCCTCCTCTCCCTTTCTCTCCACCATAATGCGCAGCTTTGTCAAGCTAATAATACTTCAAGGATCAACATCAAAATTGGAACTTTCTCCTTCCACAGCCACATCCAATTAAAAGTGTCTTAGGCCTCCCGGTGGCTCCCCTTTGGGGTGGCCTGGCTGTCAGGGCGCTGGAAACACACACACATTTGAAATCAACCCCCAGGTCTCCAACCGGTACTCGGCCTTATAAACAGCATTAGCGCAGCCTCTTTGTGCGCGGGGCTGTGAATAGGGCCGCTGGACTGTGCGGGCAAACCCCGCCTCTGCCCGCACATTCCCGGTTTACAGAGTCATTTCAGCACAGTCCAATTAGGGGCTCTTCCACCTGACCGTCCGCTGATTGCAGGTCCATTTGCGCCTGCTTCTCCCTCAGGGAGGGGGGGGGGGCTCTGATGGCGCCCACTTTCTCAGCAGCTGCGTGAGCCTGTTTCTCTCTTCTCCCCCACCCCACCGAGCATGCTGGGCACAATCCTGTGCCCTTGCCAGTGCTTCCGCCCTGTGCCGACCTGGCTCTGGCAGGTGGCATCCGCACAGGGGGCAGGCGGCACCAAGAGGTCCAGCCTCCACCGTGGACAGGCGGGGCGGCTGCACGTTAAATACATTAACAAACGGGAGTCCGAGGTGAGCGCTATACACTTCTCAGAGGAGGGAGAGGTGACAACTCTATCCAGGCCAGGGACACAGTCCCTAGATTTGGTCTCCATGTGTCTCTCAAATCACGCTCTGTGAACATTGCTCTGACAGTGCAAAACAAGATTTCCCCCCCTGTAAAATTAAATGTCACTCTCGATAGCATAAAATCTGAAACAGCATCTTCCAAGTCCACACCAATACTTTACACAGAAAATTAAACTCTCTGCGTTTATTGAGTGGATAATGTAGCCTTCCAACGTGTGAGGACCCCCGCTAAGTGAGAAATTAAAGCAGCGGCGCTGTAAGGTCTAATGGAACGTATGAAATAAAAAAGGTAGCTTAATTGGTAATCAGAAGAAATCATAAAACTAATCATGCAATTAATGTCTTCAAAAGCAAGCGTGCGAGGTGTGTATAATTACGAGGAAACAATGCAGCGACGGCTCCGTGTGGATGAACCGCTGGCCGAGGACCTGCGCGTGGGCTTCCAGGGCCAGCCTTCCGCGCATGCGCGCAGCCTGGCGTCTCAGACATCGTCGCCTGCTCCCCGCCGAGGGGCCGCACAGAGCTCCCCCGGTGAAGGAGGGAGATTGGGCCTTTCCTCAGCATTCACCGTCCCCTGCCACAGGATGTTGGGGCCCTCTGGGAATGGAGGGATGGACAGACTGCATAGAAATATGGAGGGCAAGCCGGGCCCGGTGGCGCATGCCTGTCATCCCAGCGGCTCGGGAGGCGGAGGCAGGAGGATCTCAAGTTCGAGACCAGAGGCAGTCTGGGTAACTCAGCAAGACCCTGTCTCAAAAAGTAAAAAAGTGGGCTGGGGGTGCAGCTCAGTGGTCCAGCACTTGCAGAGCATGCAAGCGTGAGGCCCTGGGTTCAACCCCCAGTACCGCAATAAATAAATAAATAAATAAATAAATAAATAAAAAATAAAAATAAAAATAAAAAGAAATGTGGAGGGCAGAGGCTGCTCACAGAGGCGGGTGTTGGGGAAACTCTGAACATCCGTTAGAACACCTCCATACTCTGGCTTCCTGCCGAATGCCCCGCGACACCGTAACACACTGGCTTTTTGTTTCATAGAGTTTGAAGACAGACCTCCTCTCAGGTGCTGCTTGTTCACAGACTGGGCTTTAAGGCACGGGACATTCACTTGTTGCTGGAAAGGGCAGGGAAAAGCGGGGATGGTCTTGGCATCCTCCATTGGTGGGCGCTCCATACGTGACACGAAGGGGACCGAGTGGCACATGCTCCTCCATGGACGGGGCGAGAGCACAGCGATAACACGGCCCCCCACGAGGGAGTCTTGTGCCGTGGCTTGGCCCAGTGTGGGCAGCACAGCCCGACGGTTTCCCTCATCCAGACGTCGCTGTGAAGCCACTTCCAGAGCGACCCGCCCTGTAATTTCCTTCATTCATCTCCCCGAGTGAACTGTGCAGCTTAGACTCTCCGTGCCCAGCTAGGTGCGCTGTGAGTGCTGCCGGACAGGGGGAGGGGAAGCCTGCGTGGGGACGTGCTGACTTCTCCACGGGACAGACACTGGGCACCTGGCCACGCTCTCTGGAGCACGTGAGCCCACCTCCATGCAGGAGCTGCCGGGTCTCTCTGACTCCACCTGCTACCATCAGTGGCACCCCTTGGCCACGCGGGGCCAACCTAAGCCCCTGACGCATAGAGGAGGCCAGTGGGGAAAGAATAACACTCAGGTTGAAACTCTCAGGACAGATGAGACACTGTGAGCAGAGGAACAGCGCATGCAAAGGCCCTGGGAAACAGCAGAGCGTGCAGGTGCACTGCATGTACTGGGGGGAGGAGTGGGTTTGAAGGGCGGCCATAAGCAGAGCAAGAAGAGCCTGGAATCCCTAAGCGAGTCTTTGTTGTTAGGTGCCGTCGAGTCGGTATCCGACTCATAGCGTCCCTCATAGGGTTTTCAATGGCTGACTGTTTCGGGATAGCCTTGGGAGTGGATTGCCAGGCCCTTCTCCCATTTTTGTGGTGCTGGGAATTGAACTTGGGACCTCAGAGACTGCAGAGCAGTGCTCTACCCACTGAGCTAAATCCCAGCCCAAAAGCAAGTCTTAGGTACCCATATGTTTCACACAGTGATCCTGGGCAGATGAAGAAGCCATGCTCTTTGAAATGAATGAAATGTTATTTTATGAGCAGTCGTGAGAGGGCCCTTCTGTTTTTAAGTTGACTTGTGTTCCTCAGGATGCACTGTTAGCGCCCTAGAGGGGAGGGCTAGGGGTTGCCACAGTGGCCACAGATCATGGGCAGGTGCACCGTGGACCTGCCAGACGCCCACAGCTGAAGCAGGGCTGCATTTAGTTATTATTGATGGCTTTGTGGGTCTGTGTTGTGGTCTAGCTGGCAGTCTCACCAGGCCCTGAGCACTGGCTGTCTGGTCTGCCCTGCAGCAGGGCTGTGCCACTAGGAGCCACCTAGGTGCCACCAGCCTTCTCTTCCAGGGTATGCACTTGATAGACAGACAGACAGACAAGATGCAGGGACAGAACACAAGGGCATGCCATTCTTGACCGCTTTTGTCCAGGAAAGGGGAGAAGCGCCTTTGCTCCCGGCTGATGGACTACCTTTTGTTTTGTTTTGTTTTTTTGGTTTTTTTGTGGTACTGGGGGTTGAACCCAGGGCCTCACGCCTGCATGCTCTGCAAGTGCTGGACCACCAAGCTGTGCCCCCAGCCCACTTTTTTACTTTTTTTGAGACAGGGTCTCACTTAGTTACGCAGACTGCCCCTGGTCTCGAACTTGCGATCCTCCTGCCCCTGCCTCCCAAGCTGCTGGGATTACAGGTGTACGCCACCACACCCAGGTAGGGACTACTTTTATATCTACAGAAAGACGTACAGGCAAATGTGAGCGATGCCAAAGCCCTCAGCCAGCAGTCAGGGAAGACACAGAACAGATCCTCAGAGGCCCAGTGTGGGCAGCACAGCCAGACGGTTTCCCTCATCCAGACGTCCCTGTGAGGCCACACCCAGAGCGACCTGCCCTGTAATTTCCTCCATTCATCTCCCCGTGTGAATTGTGCATCTTTGACTCTCTGCGCCAGGGCTGTGCTTTGAGTCGCCCCAGTGCGGAGGACCCCCCTGCAGCTGAGGTCACCGCACAGCCTAGGGTTCCACCTGGTGCGCTCCGAGCGGAGGGCCTGGAACACAGCCAGGGCGGCAGGGCTTGCGGGCAAAGACAGGGTGGGCTGTGCTGGAGGAGGGAAGGCAAAGGTGGACCCCATTTTCCACAGCACGTGCAGATCAGACCTCTGCAGACTGAAGCCTGCGTGTGAGAAACTTACAAATGCTTCAAAGAGAACATCAAAATATCTCGAAACTCAGGGCAGAAAAGGATTTCCTCAAGTCCTTCCCTCAGGAAGTGCAAACTACAGAAGAAAATGGAGAAAATGCGCATGCGTTAAATGGGCCAGCGTCAGTGCCGCTGGGGACCAGCGGGGACTGGGGACCGTCACCCAGTGCAGGCACTCCCAGCACCCTGCACACAGGATATTCCACTTCCCGCATCACCGGTCCCATCCTGCAAGGCTGCGCTTGGGAGGAGCAGCCACCAGTCTAAGGAGAAAAGCCAGGGCAGGAGATGTAGACACCAGGCTTCCAGAGACTCCCCGGGTGCGGCTCAGTCTGCATCCCAGGCAATGACCAGGCACAAGACAGATGCTGGGAGCCAGGAGCCTGGCTCTCGACACTGGAACGGCCCCTCTCACCTCTGAGATGTCCAAAGCCCATCAGATACCACGGGGAATGGCAGGAGGCAAGCAGGAAGGCCGTGCTCTGAAATACGAAGCCTGACACCAACTGGGGCACCCCGGAGGGAGTTTCCTTCTGGTGTGGCTCGGTAGCGGGGGATGGCCACAGTGTGAGACTGCCTTAGGGGGGGACCCCTCACCATATGGTTCAGCTTGACATGCCCGTGGCCATCTTGGCTGTCCCAGAGTGACCCTGATTGGTTTCTCTGCCTACTTTCCCAGCAAACTACAAACACAAAACTGGAGGGTGGTAAGTACAGCTTCATGGCTCAAGCACCCCGGTGCTCCAGCATGCACAAAGTCACTTCTGTCCTGGCCCATCAATATGCCCCTCCTACCGACTCAAAAGCCTGCAGCCATAGCCCTGTAGCATCCGATCCCATTAGATCTCAGAAGCAGGGTCAGGCCTGGTTAGTACTTGGATGGGAGACTGCCTGGAAACACCAGGTGCTGTAGGCTTGGGAGATGGACCCGGCAACCCATTCCCAAAAATCAATCTGCCATTGAAAACCCTATGAACAGCAGAGAAGCACTCACAATAGTGTTTCGCCTGTTGTAGGTAGGGTCACTATGAGTTGGATACTGATTCGTTGGTGCCTAACAACAAACAACAACAACCGACTCAAACTGTAGGATCCTCTTGGCCTCACTACCACTCCGGATCACGCTTCAGGGACTGCCTTTCAGAACTGAAACATCCTTTGATTTACTTTATATCACTTTTTGCTCCAATGTTTTCAGTTTAAATAAATGACCAGCCGGGTGGGGTGGCGCATGCCTGTAATCCCAGCGGCTGGGGAGGCGGAGGCAAGAGGATCACAAGTTCGAGACCAGGGGCAGTCTGTGTAGCTTAGCGAGACCCTGTCTTGAAAAGTAAAATTAAAAAAACTGGGCTGGGGGCGCAGCTCAGTGGTCCAGCACTTGCAGAGCATGCAGGCGTGAGGCCCTGGGTTCAACCCCCAACACTGCAAAAAATAAATGAATAAATAAATAATAAATTAATTAAAATAAATAAATAAACGACCAGATCCAGTTTGCTTGGGAGTGTTCTGTGGGGGAGAAGGGACATCCCTGATAACAGAGCTAACGCTGTTCTCTCCCCACGGCAAGATCGGTATTTTGAGCTGTATTTTTGGGAGGTCTGAGAAAACTCAGTTGGGCATAAACACAGCGCAGCCACGGCTGCCATTTCCCACCCGGGGGCCTCAGCCTACATTCCGGGTCTGATGTTCAGAGGCTGGCTTGTGGACCCTGTGCTATAGGTCTGGAAGGAGGCGGGGCCAAGGACCTGTGGCGGGTGCTGCTCTGCACCCCCACTGCACGCGGAGTCACGTCTGAGCCCCACTGCAGGCTCGTTCCAGATGATTCTCTGCAATGCACGGCCACGGAAGGGGCCAGGGTGGGTCCGGAGCCCCCATCCCCGGAGAGAAGCCTCGGGTTAGGGAGCTCTCAGGCAGTGAGTCGCCCAGGAAATCAGAGTCTCCTTCACCCAAGGCCGCTGTGAAGGGCTGCGAGGTGAAATCAGCTCAGGCCTCCAGCCACACCAGCCGGAGGAGAGGGGCAGGCCACCACTCGCGTCTCATCTAGCTGGGTTGTTAAGATCTTCACTACGTGAGGTTTGCCCAGAGCCAGGCGTGTTCCTGGGGAGGCCTCGGGGCGAGGGGAAGGCACCCAAGGGACATTCACGGCCCCCGCCGGGCCGGCCTTCGGGGCTTCCTGTCCCCTGGGTCTTCCACTCACAGCCGGTGTCCTCCCACCCCTTTTTGCCTAATAAAAATCTGTGGTAATTACCCACCCCTAGAAAGGGTTCTTCACAAGGGTGCATTTTATCATTCCCTTAATGAGGCTGTTTTGGGTTCCCACCTCCTGCGGGGTGGTAGTTAATGTTTAATAAGCACATGGACTGTTTAAATAATAAGAAGAATATCAGCTGAGAATCTAAATTATCCCCTAACGCCTCAAAGTACTCATAATATGCATTTGAGAATCGACACAAATACAGCTTATGAATAAAAATATGTTTTTGTTTTTGATACAAATATGAACGGACAGGAAGGTCCTGACGATCTATGGACGCCCCTTCCTTGATTTTCTGTCTACATCATGGCAATTTTGCTGTCTATGAGGCTCCCCAAGTATTGATTTTGCTGTAACCAAGCGTCCCTTTTCTTTGGGGAACAATGGTGAAGCGTCCCCTGGTGTTCCGAGGGAGGGGCTGGCCCCTGCCTGGGGAGGTGGGTGTGCAGACCCCCAGGGAGTGGCACCGGGTGTCCAGGACTGCACAGTGGGGCAGGTGTCTGCCACCTCTGAGAGGCTTCCAGCCAGGTGCCTCTCCGGGCTTTGGTTTTCCACTGTTGTCTCTCACACTAAGGAGACACGGCTGGTGGACAGACGGACGGCTCAGGAAGCCTTTCTTCCTGGCATTTTCTGACATCTCGAATTTCACGTGCAACTGAAGCAAGGCCCTCATGTCACACTCAAAGGCTGACTGTGTAACTAAACAAAGTATTCTCTTCTTGGGCCCTGGAGTCCTCTGGCTACCCACCCCACTTTGGTGTTGTTGTTAGGTGCTGTCGAGTTGGGTCCCACTCGTAGCAACCCACATAGGGTTTTCAATGGCTGAGTGTTTTGGGATTGCCTTGGGAGTGGGTTGCCAGGTCCTTCTCCCATTTTTACAGTGCTGGGGATCAAACCTAGGGACTCAGAGATAGCAGAGCGGTGCTCTACCAACAGTGCTAAATCCCAGCTCCACCTCACTTTGTTGTTGTTGTTCTTAGGTGCCGTTGAGTTGGTATCTGACTCATAGCGACCCTCATAGGGTTTTCAATGGCTGACTGTTTTGGGATTGCCTTGGGAGTGGGTTGCCAGGTCCTTCGCCCATTTTGTGGTGGTGGGAATCGAACTCGGGAACTCAGAGACTGCAGAGCAGCGCTCTACCAACCGAGCTAAATCCCAGCCCGCATAACTATCAGGTGGAAAACCTTCTATGCCGAACTGTGTTCAAACCATACCATAAAGTCATTAGGTTTAGAGTCAGTTTGCTTAAAATAGTGCTCACCAATGAGTCTACACTTTAATCAGGCTAAAAATATCTCAGGGTCCTAGCCAATAGCACGGAGGAGAGCTATCGTTATTCAGATTCTGTTAAAAACACTGTGAAGTGCTGGGCAAACTCTGTTCAATTATGTTAAGTGTTCATGGAAGTCCCTGATACTTTTTAGAGAGTCAATCTCTATATTTCTGTGGAAAACAAGTACTAAGCAACCGTGACTTTTAAAAAAGGTGGATTGAGGCGTATACTTTATGCTGAGATAATGTTATTAATCGCCTGCAGCTGTAGCACTGTGGCGTCCGATCCCATCAGATCTCGGAAGCTAAGCAGGGCCGGGCCTGGTTAGCACTTGGATGGGAGATCTCCTGGGAACACCAGGTGCTGTAGGCTTGGGAGATGGACCCGGCAACCCACTCCCAAAAATCAATCCGCCATTGAAAACCCTATGAACAGCAGAGAAGCACTGACAATAGTGTTTCACCTGTTGTATGTGGGGTCGCTATGAGTCAGATACTGACTCGAAAGCACCTAACGACAACAATTTTATTAACAAAATTCCAAACACAAGGCCAACAGTGGAGATCTAGAAATTTTAGTCTCAAGCTTGCTAAACAAAGCATCCTTCTCCTGCAAATGATTATTAATTAATTAATTAATTTATTTATTGTGGTCCCGGGGGGGGGGGCTAAACCCAGGGCCTTGTGCATACGTTACGAGTGTTCTGTCACTGTGCTGCACCCCCGGCCCTTTTTAAATTTGAGACAGGGTCTCTCTAAGATATGTAGCCTGCCTCTGGCCTCAAATTCATGATCCTCCTGCCTCTGCCTCCTGAGCTGCTAGGATTACAGGTGTGTACCACCCCCAGTGGGGGCTGGGATTTAGCTCAGTTAGTAGAGCGCTGCTCTGCAGTCTCTGAGGTCCCGAGTTCGATTCCCACCACCACAAAATGGGAGAAGGATGTGGCAACCCACTCCCAAGGCAATCCCGAAACAATCTGCCATTGAAAACCCTATGAGGGTTGCTATGAGTCAGACACGACTCAAAGGCACCTAACAACAACAACAACAACCACCACCACCCCCCCCCAGTTACCATTTTTAAAGTTTAAATAAATTCAACTTAAAAACAAATTCAGTGGGAAGGGGGGGTGTTAACCGGCATGATTTATGTTTTTCATATTTTTTTCTACTGGCAATAAAGACATCTTTTAATAACCTGAGGAACCACCCCGAGCAAGCCACCTAAAATGCAGTTTGGAGCAGCTGGTGCTGACCAGGAGTTTTTCAGGGAAAATCCTTTCCCACCTGCTTTTCCTTTCCCTCTGAAAAACACTGATTTTGGGTGACCCTGCTCGCCCCACCGCAGGGACCCAGACAAGGGGAGGTTGAGGGGTCTGTGGCAAACGTGGCCCTTCCCTCCCATACCAGACACCCAGCACCAAGCAGGGCACTGGACTCTCTGTCCCCAAGCCCTAGTTTTTAGTCACTGAGAAGCAACTGGCAAACAGCAACATGAAAACCACCCCTCGTTAGTGACTGGGCGTGGGGAGGGGCTTTGTTCCTTGCCCTCAGGTCTGAGGAGCGGAGCCCCTGGTTTATTCCCAAGCAATGACCGAACGCAACTCAAATTAGTACTGTGATGAGCTGAGCTTGGTGAGGCTCGGAGCTTCAGAGCCTTTGACAGCCAGGCGGCCTCACAGGCTGCCAGGAGATAAGAGTCTCTCTGTGGCGGCTGATGCAGGGCCCTCGTCTAAATCCGGAGCACGCTGGCTTTTGTCGGCCTGCGCTCTGGCCCTGAGCATCTCTCTTCGCGGTGTTCTTTGTGTGTGACTTTGTTTAAATGCTGAAGTGGGCGATCCTTGCGATCAACAGTGTCAGCCGCTACCCAGCAGTGGCGGGGGCGCTGTGGCCAAGCTGCTTGGCCCCCCTGGGACCCATGGTCCTGCACAGGGTGTGGCCTGCAGGCCAGGCTCAGAGGAGAGGAGAGAAGTCAGGGAGCCTCCAGATACGCCGGAGCATCCCCCCCTACCCCCCCGCAAGCTCTGCACCCCGTGCTGCGGGAGGGCATGCCCCACCCGAAGGGAGACCCTGCCTGCCTTGTGGCTTTGAGGCCCCTCGAGATTCAGCGGCTGAATCCTAACCAGAACTGCGTTGGAGGCCAGGTTGGAAGCAGAGCTACTGGCCCCTGGGGTGGGCGAACCCAGTCTGACCAGTGTCCTCATCGAAAGGGGCCACAGAGGGCCACAGGGAGGACAGCATGATGGTGAAGGTGCCGCCGACAGCCGCAGGGAGGGGCCTGGAGCAGACCCCCGTCAGCCCGACCTTGGATCTCAGCCGCCTTGTCTGCAGGGCTAACTTGTCCCCCAGCCCCAGGACACTGACACTGCGTCTGTCCTCCCCACCCCCTGCGGCCACGGCTAACAATGGCCTTGCTGACCAGGTCAGGCAACACAGGTTGAGTGCGTGCTCAGCCGAGCCGGGTGTGGGTGCGGCCGCGGCAGCCTTTGCCTCAGCTTGGCTGTGGGGCAAACGTCTCATCAACCCCGTGGGCGTCTGCACCTCTTTATCTATACGGCCCACACACCTACACCTACCGAGCCTGTCATGGGTCACAGAGGACAGGACTGCCCGTGGGAACAGGCCAGAGGAACCCGGGGTGGAATCCATGACCAGGGCCATTAGATTTGTGTGACATTTAGGCAGTTTGCCTCTTTACATCAGCCAGATGGCAGTGGAAATGCCAGACCAAGGGATAGCCGAGGGGACAGGCTTGCCCAGATGAAAGGGACAGAGAGGACAGGCAAGCAGGCTTGTGTCTTCTGCGGATGGTGCCTGGGGTTGTCAGAGCTCCAGCACAAGGCTGGGAAGAACAAGGGTGGGAAATGATCGCGGCACCAAGACGTAAGGGTGAGGGGGAAGTTACAGTGTTCAAATGCTGCTCATCTGTGACCTTCAACACCTGTCAATAGTTACTCATCTACCAATCATGTATCCATCCATATGTATCAATGTGTTATGCACAGTGCAGAACCTTTCAAAGCAGGGGTCCCCAGCCCTGGGCTGTGGAACCAGTACGACTGTTAGGAACGCGGGCCACACCGCTGGAGGTGGGCGGCGAGTGAGCAAATCGATCTGTGTCCCACGAAACTGGACCCTGGTGCCAAAAAGGCTGGGGAACCATTGCTTTAAAGGATGAGCAAAGGGATAGAGAAGACTTGGATGGGAAACTTAGATGGGAAGGGGGGAGGGGGGAAACACAGAGGAGGGTAAGGGGTAACCTATATGAATAATGCTTATCAAATTGCATATATGAAAATTGTCACAATGAAAAGCATGTCAGAATGAATCACATTATGATGTACATTAAAATTTCTAATAAAAAAAAAGGATGAGAAAAGGATGAAATTAACATTAAAAACCACTCTATTATTCAGCGACATGGAAGTAACTTTGCTGAGAGTCTAGATTTGTTTTAAAAAGAAATATATGTGTGTGTGTGTATACATACATATATATATGTGTATATATATATACATACATACATATATATATACACACACATATGGGCTGGGATTTAGCTCAGTTGGTAGAGCGCTGCGCTGCAGTCTCTGAGGTCCCAAGTTCAATTCCCAGCACCACAAAAATGGGAGAAGGGCCTGGCAATCTACTCCCAAGGCAATCCCGAAACAGTCAGCCATTGAAAACCCTATGAGGGTCGCTATGAGTTGGATACTGACTCGACGGCACCTAGCAACAACAACAACATACACATGTACATATATATATGTAGGTGAGTATATCAGAAAGTATAAGGGGATATACTTGGGGGGAATGGTGGGCAGTGGGTGGGAACAACATGGGGGGTAAATGAGGGGAGAGTAAGAGTGAAGTACATAATCTAACTGTACAGAAATGCCATAATGAAACTCATTATATCGTACGTTAATTAAAAAATAAAAATAAAAATAAAGATATTCTCATAATTAACCACAGTAAAATTGTCAAAATTAGATTATTGTCGATATGATACAATTATCTGATCTACAGACTTTGCTCAGATATTTCCCATTATCCAAATATGACAAAATAAATCCAGGATCATGTGCTACATTCCAGATTCCTATCTGCAGTTTTTTTTTTTAACCTAGAATAGTCTGTAAGTCTTTCCGTTTGTGGCATTGGCATTTTTCAAAAGTACAGTGCAGTTACTTTATGAAATATTCCTCGGTTTGTGTTTGATGCTTTCTCACGGTCAGATCAGGTTAAGGAACTTCATCGGGACTAAGAAATGATGCTGTGTCCTGAACACATCTCATCAGGAGGCCTGTGCTGTTTATCTCAATACTGATGACATGGACTCTGATCGTGAATTTGTTACCTGCCAGATTTCCGTACTATAATTGTTACTATTCCCTGCTTTGTGATGAATAAGTATCTACGGGGAGTTACTAAGAAAGTAATTTTCTCCCTACAAGATATTTAATTATTTTAGTGATAGCCATGACTGTATGCGCTTCATTATTTTTACTAATAGTGGGTTTATATTTTGCCATACAGATATTCAGAAGCCTGACACTAAATCCAGCGTTATTTAATATGAGTCCTAATGGATTTTATAGCTGAAAACTGCTTTATAAGGGTGCCTAGGTCTAAATGGAGGCGTTATCTGCACTTGTTAAATTATAGCATTTATTTCTCAGTACTACCCACCAGCGGTGCAAAGGTTTCTTTCCTCCTTGCTTGATGTTCATTAACTTTTTTAGGGGAATTGGAATTTTTAATATTTTTATTATAATTTTAATATATCCAACGCATTGAAGTATTTTATCTGGGTTAGAAAATTCCATTTCCAACTTTGTAAGAAAGAGAGATATGAACAGTTTTATAGGGGACACAAGCGGTGGTCTGTCACCATGTCACAAGGCCCTGTGTTCTGGCCCCAGCATCAAAAAGAACACAGCCTTTCGCCATCCTCAGCGTGAGGTGACTAGCCCACCGACCACCAGAGGTGGCGCTGACACTGCTGTAGGCAGAAGCCTGCAGAACCCAGACACACCTGGGAGTAACCTCTCACCAGAGACCCTGCTGGTGGGCAGCACAGCATCCTGCGAGGCTGCCCTGCAGCCTCAGTGTGGGGGTGCCAGGCTTGGAGGGACAGCGCCACACAGAGGCCCTTGGCCAATCATGGCCCCTCCTCAAGCCCTGCTAGGGTCCCTGCAGCCATGATGGAGCCCCAGGCCTGGGCTCCTCCCTGGGAATCCCTGGGAATTAGAGAGTGGCCTTGACGGACACAGACGGCCTAGGGTGACACCCAAACTTGTGCCTCTGAAAGCGATGTCTGTGGGTCTGGTCTGCAGCCGCCTGCCCCCTCCGCGAGCCGGGGGTACTTTGTGAACAGGATTCCACACCCCACTTACCCCCAAGCACTTCTGGGAGCCCCACAGACTCCATTTTTTAAACATTGGCAGAGTTCACATGCTTTGCATATGGTAACAAGATTTTGTCTTTGGTGTCCTTGCGGGTGTTTCGGAGCTGGGCCCCCCGTCTCTGGGTGGGCGCGCATTTCCTGCTGGGAACGAGATGCCACTGCATGCTCATCTCATTTGTTCTTCCAGGATGCCTTTTAATATCTGACCTGCTCTGATAGCTCACTTGCTCAATGCGCTGCGGTAACTGGGTGATAGACCAAGACAAGCACTCACGGGCGGAAGACAGCTTCTTGTGTTTATGTAAGTACACCAGGTTTAAATAAGCCACACCCTGCCTACACTCATGGGCCCTCTAACCAGGTGACGTGGAAACTGTTGGACGGCACTGGCCGCTCGACACCATCAGCGACCGGCTGGCTGGGCTCATTTTTATTTTTATCTTTTCAGGGGATTGACCAGGCTGTTCAGTCAATGGTTGTCAACCTTGCAGTCCTGAGTGGGGCTGGCCAGCCCAGTGTCAGTTACAAACGGGGGAGCTGGTGGAGTGCGGCTCACCTAGGGGGCCATATGAATGGGGTGGCGCTAATCTCCTTCCTAAAGGCTGTGGAGTGGGGTGCAGTGGACAGCCGAGGGGCTGGGGACACTGACCTGAGCGGAGCCCGAAGCTGTCACGCATGATGGGCCTGTTGGCTCAGAGACGGCCCCTGGGGTGGTCCACGGTGACAGTGCTCTGGAGTGGTGACAATGACAGGGCCCCAGCAGGTATGAGGCACGAATTCTTACCTCTAAACAAGTGGGGTTTACAAAATCCCATGCCTGCCCTGGAGCCCTCTGCCAGCCTCTCAGAAGGGTGAGGGCCTGGGATAGGTCCGAAGCCACTGAGGGGCAGCTGACAGGGGCGTGGCCCTCACTTTGAGCTGGTTGTGGGTTCCCTGTTGTTTGTGACCTCGTTCAACGTTTGCCTCGTGGCCCTCGCTCAGTCGTCTCCCCCAGCGCCCTGTGCCGGCCCTTGGTGCTGTGAGGTCTGCTCCTCACAGCCCGCAGGGTTCCAGCCCCATGCTACGGTCGCCACCTCCCCGCCTCTGCCCTCTGAGGTTGGACCTGTGCTGGACGTCCCCCTGCGTTAGCTTCTGGAAGCCACTGGAATTCAGTACCATGGACAGTGCCATGGACAGCACATCCTGCAGCCAGGGGTCTGCACCTAGGGCTGGCAGATAGAGCCTGGTGCAAGTCTCTGGACGCTTCCCCGGCCACCGTGGAGGCTGGAGCTCCCAGCAGCCCCACGATGTGCCTTCCCGCCCCCTCTTAGGGCCCCCACTGCTTTTCCTGTGTCTGCATCGCTCCTCCTGTCTTTGGTAAGGATGAGGACTAGTTGAATTTAGTATCCCTAACTCCAGTATGGTCACATCTCAGGTAATGACACCTGCAACAGGCCTACCTCCAAAAATGGTCCCACTCTGAGATACCGGGGTTAGGACTTTAATACAGATTTCGGGGTGCACAGTTCAGATCATCAAACTAGCATAGGTACTACCTGTTAGGGGATTTCTGCCATCAAGCAGAACCTACCATAGGGGATTCCCTTCTGAAAATGTAAAATCTCTTGTTTATTTTGCTCATATGCTGATTTACTATATTTCACCAACTTATTTAATTTTATGCATTTATTATATATGAATTTATTATATTACTACATCACTAAGTAATTGACGGCAGGATCCATGATTTTTTAACTATATCGTCTTCTCAAGGGCTGGGATTTACCTCAATTGATAGAGCGCTGCTCTACAGTCTCTGAGGTCCCTGTTTCGATTCCCAGCCCCACAAAAATGGGAGAAGGACGTGGCAATCCACTCCCAAAGCAATCCAGAAACGATCAGCCATTGAAAACCCTATGAGGGTCGCTATGAGTTGGACACAACTCAACAGCACCTAACAACAATTCTCAACAAACAGGATTTGGCACCAAATGGTCAATAAATACTTGTGGCCTTGCTATAAATGCCTTGAGGACTAGGCTGATGGCTGGTGTGTGCTTAGTTGTTAAGAACCACATTGTGTTCACTGCTACCTGAGCCAAGCACTGTTCCTAGAGTTAAGATAATATTTTTGGAATGGGCAAAAATTTAATGCTCTATTTCCAGGGTAAGACAGCAGACCAGAGGCTGCTTCTGTGCGGTGCAGTAAATGAGAAGTGTTAGGATAACAAAGGATACATTCTACTCCAAAGACAAAAAGATCCGAAGGGTAGGAGATCATAGAAGAGGTAACGGGAAAGTTTAGAAGCACAGAGAAACAGAAGGACTGTGCAGAGAGGGGTGGGCAGGACACAGCTGCAACTTCTGGCGTGTGTTGGGGGAGCAGACCCCTGTCTACAAGGTAAGCCGGATGGCTCCAGGGAAGAGACTGGCAAAACCAGCCACAGCCCTCACAATCCTTGGGTCCAGCTGGGGAATTTAGTGAGCAGGGGTCCTCCTGCTGAAGGGTCAGCACTGGGGAGGGAATCCATTCCGTCAGCCCCATGTGGGCACCATCTTGAGAGGGAGCCTGTTATCTAAGGCTGAGTTATTCTGGGGGTCTGATGACAAGGAACAGACACAACTCAGGGAGCCTAGGGAAATCTGCATGATCCCAAGGGGGGACACGGCTGCAGCAGACAGCTTTGGAGAGGGAGAAGGCTGGATATGGACACACTGACATACAGAAAAGTTCATGCAGCAGGAGGCTCCAGCAGCAAATGGCCCGAGGCGGGGTGAGGGGAGGTCAGTAGCCCTGCCCTCTGGGCGAGGAGCCAAGTTCATCGCCTGAGTAGAACTGTGCAGAATAATAACCCTGGGCCCAAGGCCAGAAGGTGGTTCTACCTCTGCCCTTCAGTTCCCTGCCATTATGACTGAGGACTCTGCAGGGTAGGGCCAGCAGAGCATGTGATCTCTGAAGCCTCCTCCCACCCTCAGAATGCTCAATATTGGGCAGGATGTGAATGCACTGAGATGGGTCCTCCAGTCCCAATCTCGATGGCTTGTTTCCCCGACTCTCCAACACACTTGGAGGAATCCTTAGGCTTGGACATTAGCCAGCCAAGGGAGTACAAACTGGGGGGGGGGGGGTCTCTGACTTGTGTAAGAACCTGCCTGGCCCACAGGCTGCAAAGCTAAATGTGGCCGGCAGAGGCTCCAGGCACACAAAGAGAAGTTCCTAAAGTAAAGGCAGTCCTGACGGTCCTGACAGAAATCTAGCCTTGACTGGTCCAGGCTCAGTGCCAACCTACAAGGGTAGAAAAGATAAGAGACCCCCACTTCAACTGATCTCCCCTTCTACCTGGCAGACTCTGGAAAGAAGCCACTCCATTACTCTACCAGTTTTTCTTTTTAATTTTCTTTTCCTTTTCTTTCTTTTTCTCTTTTGCCACTTATGTTTCCCTCCATTTGTATTTATTCTACTTTTATAATTATTTTTACTTTTTTTTAAAAGGAGGTCTTTGGTTTTTATTTTTATTCCTCTTTTAATGCTTATGCGTAAAAACCCAACCAATGAAATTATAACATAAAATCTTCCAAATCTAGGGAAAGAAATGAACATCCAAGTACAAGAGGCATTTAGAACCCCAAATAGATAAGAACAGGAAAAAAAAAAACCTCTCCACAACACATTACAGTTAAAAAACCAAGACAACAGAACAAATATATAATATATATATTATATATATACTAAGAGCTGCAAGAGAAAAACACCAACTTACTTACAAAGGCAAACCCATCAGAATAACATTAGACCTCTCATTAAGAACCCTAAAATCCAGGAAAGCATGAAATAATAAGCTTCAAACCTTGAAAGTAAATAACTGCCAACCAAGATTACTAAATCCAGAAAAGTTATCCTTTAAAATCAACAGAGAAATAAGCACCTTCTAAGATGAGCACAAACTAAAGCAATTCATGAACATCAAGCCGGCAATGCAGAAGATAAAGAATCCTACACACACAGGGGCCAGTTGTGGTGGTACATGCCAGGAATCAATGAGGTATGGAGGATGAGGCAGGAGGATTGTGAGTTTAAGGACAGCCTGCGCAGCACTTTCATGGGAGTAGGACATGGCAATCCACTCCTGAAGCAATTTGAAACAATCAGCCATTGAAAACCCTATGAGGGTTGCTATGAGTTGGACACAATTCGATGGCATCTAACTAACTAACAACAACACACACACAGGAAAAATAAAGACAAGCTCAATCACAATACTTCAGGAAAGAACAAATTTCATGAGAAGAACAGATGAACAAATGAGAATGAGGAAGGAATCAATCATGTCTAATTCAGTAAACCAGTAAAAATCTCATATGTATAGGGGAGAAAGAAAAACAAACAATGTTTGAACCAATCAGGAAAACAACCAACACAATTTAAAGAATCAACAAACCCCTCTCAATAATAATCCTAAATATAAGTGGTCTTACCTCTCCAATTAAAAGATACAGACTAGCTCATTGGATTAAAAAGCAAGATCTGATGATTTGATATCTGAAAAAAAGCACCCTCCTGGCAAAGATGGACACAGACTGAAAGTGAAAGGATAGAAGGCTATGAACCAAGCAAGTGGAAGCTGAAAACAAGGAGAAATTGTCCTTATATTGGACAACGTAGACTTCAAGACAAAATTAGTCAGAAGAGATAAAAATGATCTACATATTAATTAAGGGAAATATCCATGAAAAGACATAACAATTGTAAACATATATGCACTTAATGTTGGTTCACCCAACTTCATAAACCAAACAATAGTGGGCAAACAAGGACAGATAGGTCCAGGTAAAATAATAGTGGGTAACTTCAATATCCCATTCTCATCAATAGAATATTGTTGTTGTTAGGTGACGTTGAGTTGGTATCCAACTCACAGCGACCCTCATAGGGTTTTCAATGGCTGACTGTTTCGGTATTGCCTTGGGAGTGGATTGCCAGGTCCTTCTCCCATCTTTGCAATGCTGGGAATTGAACTTGGGACCTCAGAGACTGCAGTGCAGTGCTCTACCAACTGAGCTAAATCCCCATCAATAGAATATCAAGGTAGAAAATCAACAATGAATTTTCAGGGTTAAACTGCACCATAGACCAAATGGATTTAATAGACATTTACAAAATGTTCTATACAATCACTGTGGCTTCTTCTCAGCAACCAACTGAACTTTCTCTGAGATCACATTTTTGGCCATAAAACAAGTCTTAACATGTATCACACAATCTAAATAATTTGTTGTATCTTATACCATAATGAAATAAAATTAGCAATCAATAGAATGAGAAACTACAGAAACTACAAAAAATAGAGATTGAACAATATACGCTTAAATGATCAGAGGGTCACTGAAGGAATCATGGAGTAAATTAAAAAATTCCTAGAATCAATTGCAAATGAAAACATAACTTATTAGAACCTTAGGGATATAGCAAAGACAGTTCTAAGAGGGAAATGTATGGTTATGAATGCTTACATTAAAAATCATAGAAAACACAAATAACTTAATGATACTTCTGAAGTTATTAGAAAAAGAACAAGCCAAACCCAAAATCAGTAGATGGAAAGAAACAATAGAGATCAGTGCAGAAATTAATGAAATGAAGACTAAAACAATAATATGCAGAATCAATGAAACAGAGTTGGTTCTTTGAAAAGATAAATAAGGTTGACAAATCCTTGGGCAAACTGATCAAAAGAAAGATACCTAAATTAATAAAATTAGTGATGAAAAAGGGAATATTAAAACAGATACCAATGAAATCTAGAGGTTGATTAATGAATACTTTGAAAACTTTTACCCTGAAAACCTGGAAAATCTAGAATAAATGGATAAATTCCTAGACACATATGACCTATCAAAATTAAATCAAGAGGATATAAACAACTTAAATAGATCTATAACAAGCAATAAAATTGAAGCAGTAATAAAGTCTCCCAATAAAGAAAAGCCTATGACCAGATTAATTCATTACTGAATTCTACCAGACTTTTAGAGTTAAATTAACACCTATTCTCTTCAAACTATTCCATGAAGAAGGGAAGAATTGCTAGCAAACTCATTCTACAAAGACAATATTACTCTGACACTAAAACCAGATAAGAATACAACAAGAAAACTATACTCCATTTTCCCTGATGCATATATCTTTGATGTCAAAGTGTGTATAAATTTTGCTGCTGTTGTAAGGTGCCATTGAGTTGGGTCCGAATCATAGTGACCCTCATCGGGTTTTCTTTTTTTCCCCTTTATTAGTAAATGATGATGGGGGTACAGAGTTAATACAGCATTGGCTTTTTCCATTATGCATCCTTTACATCATTTCTGGCAACACTTTCATCAACCCTCTAAATATGTTGTTGTTGTTGTTGTCAGGTGGTGTCGAGTCAGTATCTGACTCATAGCGACCCTCATAGGGTCTTCAATGGCTGACTGTTTCGGGATTGCCTTGGGAGTGGATTGCCAGGTTCTTCTCCCATTTTTGTGGTGCTGGGAATTGAACTCGGGACCTCAGAGACTGCAGTGCAGTGCTCTACCAACTGAGCCAAATCCCAGCCCCTCTAAATATGTAGTAAACCTCAAATGCTTATTTTGGTTATCTTCCCCTATTTTTCCAATATACTCATGAAGTTGCACTGTTTACATTGAGATCACCCTCTCCCCATTTACTCCTCCACATTTACCCTCCTCTTCATCCCATCTTCTCCAATCTTCCCTTTGCTAGTTCTCTCTCTTCTTTCTACTTTTTATATTGCCCCTTTCACACTAAGTTTATTGGTACATTTTTATATATCAATTTATGTATAGGATTTTTTCTTCCTTTAAGTATGATTCACCTCCCACATGAGTAAGAACATATAGTATTTCTCTTTTTGAGCTTGTGTTCATTTGCTTAAGATGACGTTCTCCAATTCCATCCATTTCACTGCAAATGACATTATTTCATTTTTTTTCTTGCTGAGTAGTATTCCATCATGTATATGTACCATAGTTTTTTTTTTAATCCATTCTTCTGTTGATGGGCACCTTAGTTGGTTCTATATCCTTGCTATTGTGAAAAGTGCTGCATTTCAGTATGGAGATGCAGGTCTCTGTTGTATGATGACTTGTCTCCCTTTGAGTATATTCTCAGTAGTGGTATAGATGGGTCATATGGCAGTTCTATTTTTAGTTTTCTGAGGTATCTTCATATTAATTTCCAAAGTGGTTGAACCAGTTTACAGTCCTA
>VMDO01027311.1:0-25412 GCA_007922755.1 Pedetes capensis
TAGGCTTGGGAGAAGGACCTGGCAACCCCCTCCCAAAAATCAATCTGCCATTGAAAACCCTATGAACAGCAGAGAAGCACTGACAATCGTGTTTCCCCTGTTGTACAGAGGGTCGCTATGAGTCGGATACCGACTTGATGGCACCTAACAACAACAACGATATCGTGAAAGGATTAATCCATTTATGGTTTTATAACTTAATGGGCTGTTGGGAGGTGGTGGAAAACTTTAGAAGGTAGGGCCTTTTTGGAGAAGGTAGATCTTTGAGGCCATAGCCTTGAAGGATATGCTTTATCCCTGTCCCTTTCTCTCACTCTCTTAGCTTCCTAGCTACCCTGAAGTAGGCAGCTTTGCTCCACCACACCCTCCCTGCCTCATGTTCTGCCTTACCACAGGCCCAGACATGATGGAGCCAAGGTGACTTTGGACTGAAACCTGTGAAACTGTGAGCCAAAATAAATCTTCCTTCCTTCAAGTTGATTTTCTTAGGTATTTTGCCATAGTGATGAAAAGTGGCCTAATACAGTCCTTCTTTCCTGTCCCTAAAAACCCATCATTGACTTGGTCTTATCTTGAAGAGAACTGTTCATTAGATAGTGGGGATTCGGGTCCCAAGTAATATGGCATGTATAGAGGCCCAGAGGAGCTAAAGAACCTTGTGCATTTGGAAAACAACTATACCAAGTGTAAATTGTTTGGAGATGTGGCAAGATATAAGATGTGTAGAGTGGGTAGGGACTAGATCATAAAGGACTGAGTATATCATGTGGAAACAATTATTGTTTTATCCTATAGATGATTTAATGGGAAAATGACTTGATCAGAATTACTTATCCAGAAGTTCTTTATATCAAAATGTGTTAACTTTCTAAAGCTGTGACCATTAGACCACAAGTTAAAGTGAGGAATTATTTATTTTGGTTCATGGCTTCAGAGGCTTCAGTCCATAGTCAGCTGGCTCTATCATTTGGGCCTGACATGAGGCTGAACCTCATGGCATTGAGAGTGTGTAGGGAGGAAGCTGTTCACCTGATGGTGGCCAGGAAGCAGAAAGAGGAGAGAGAGAGAGAGAGGGAGAGGGAGAGGGAGAGGGAGAGGGAGGGGGGGGGAGAGAGAGAGAGAGAGAGAGAGAGAGAGAGAGAGAGAGAGAGAGAGAGAGAATAGGAATGCCCATGCTAGCTGCCTTTCTCCTTTTTCCTCTTTTATTCTTCTGGTTCCCCAGCATATGGGGATGGTGTCCCCGATATTCAGGGTGGGTCTTCCCCACTTAGTTCATCCTTTCTGGAAAAAGACACACCCAGAGGTATGCTTTAGTAATCTCTAAGTGCTTCCCAACCCAGTCAGGATTAACCATCCCACGTGTGGAGAGTAAACTGAGGGTGAGGGAACAGTAGGTAAGCTATTGAGGGCATAAGAGCTTGATAGATTTGGGAAATATTTGGTAGTTCCAACAATGGGCTGGGATTTAGCTCAGTGGGTAGAGCGCTGCACTGCAGTCTCTGAGGCCCAGAGTTCAATTCCCAGCACCGCAAAAATGGGAGAAGGGCCTGGCAATCCACTCCCAAGGCAATCCCGAAACAGTCAGCCATTGAAAACCCTATGAGGGTCGCTATGAGTCGGATACCGACTCGACGGCACCTAACAACAACAACAACAATTGGCATTAATGAACAATTGTGTATGGGCAGGAAGTGAAAGAAGAGAGTCCAGCATGACTCTTAGGTTTTTGGATTGTACAAATGTGCGGATGATGTCTTTCATTCATTGAAACAGTGAATATAGGAGAGGGAACACTTTTGGTTGGTGGGATGTGAGTCTGACTGAGGCAAGGTATTAAGCTCTGTTAAGGTCATCAATATCTTGTAGTCCTTTGGAATTTTGGGTGGAGATGTCAATACATGCAGAAACACACATAAACAGTTTTGTATGTAAGGACCCAGACTTGAGTTCAAACCCCGGCTCTGGTACTTCCTGTCTGTTTGACCTTGGACAGGTACCTTAACGTATGTTAAGTCTGTTTTTGTAGTTATAAAAAGACAATAACAAACCAGGAACATTGGTGCACACCTGTAATCCCAGCTACTTTGGAGACTTGGTCAGGAGGATCGAAGATTCAAGACCAAAGGCAGCCTGTGCAACTGAGTGAGACTTTATCTCAGAAATAAAAAAATAGAAAAGGGGTTAGCAGTGTGGTTCAGTGATATAATGCTTGCCTACCATGCACAAAGCCTGGGTTCATCTTCTAGTACTGGAAAAAAAAAAGGAATAATAGTACCTAATTTATAGGGTGGTTTTGTGAATTAAGAAGTGATTTAACTGACAAAAATCTAGCATCATGCTTAATACACAACTCCATAAATAGTGCCATTTTTATCGTAGATATAGAGGTTGACAATATCTTGTTTGGTACCATGGAATGGATGAGATTCATTAGACAGAATGAGAATGGGGGCAAATATGGGCTATTGAAACTTCCCCCTCTCTTTGCTACCCCCAGTGAATTATTTCAGGAATTACTAGAGGAAGTACAGATTTATCTGTGTCTTGTAGTCAGTTGTTAAAAGCTCGTTAAAGGCACTTGTGACTCCCAGAAGAGTAACCACTGTCAGGCAAAGGCACTGGGCACCATGGCGGGTGTGATAGGAGATACAGAATGCAAGAATGGTAGTACCTGCTTCCCAGCAGTTCATAAATTAAGAAAGGAGGAAAACATGAAGTTAGATACAATTAAGAAGAAAAATGGGGGCTGGAGTTTAGCTCATTTGGTAGAATATTTGCTCTGAATGCTCTGAGGCCTTGGGTTTGATCCCCAGTACCCCCCAAATTGGAGAAGGACATGACAGCCCACCCCTGTAACAATCCCCAAACAATCAGCAATTGAAAACCCTGTGAATAGCAGAGAAGCACTGACAATAGCGCCAGGCATGGCACAGTGTTGGGGACTGTTTTTATTCGTTGTACACAGGGTCACTATGAGTCGGACCCAACTTGAAGGCACCTAACAACAACAACAACAGCAACAACAACAACAACAACAACAACAACAACGTGAATAATGTGGGAATGTGGGAAATGAAGAGTGGGCTATGATTATGTACTGTTTAGTGTAAATATTAAGTGATAAGAAATCTTTTCCCTTTCAGCTTCCTCTGCCCACATTTTTACTGTCAGTTCTGAAAATTCAAGTTTTACTTTATAGTCAGTGTTCATAAAAGCCACAAGATGGCGAGGTTGTTCCTTAAAATGGAACTAAGAAAGATGAGAGGACAGAATGTTTGTAGTGTTCCTCTCTGCCTTTGCATACCTCCTTTATTTTCATCCCCTCCTTACTTGAATATAAAGAACTGACATGCTTAAATTTTTCATCTTTAATTTAGATTTGGAGTATAGTTATTTCTGAAATTATAAAGCTCAAAATAAAATTTAAAATAATTGATTGGATCCCTAGCTCATCTATTTTTCAGGTTGTTATTGAATTTTCAATAAATAATTCTATTCTGCACATTGCAGTGGTTGGATAAGATTGCCAATTACCGTTGTATCCATTCCCTGCTTTAAAGCTTTATTTATTGTTAAAAATATTTGTTGATAGTATTGGCAATCAGTATTCAAATAGTTAAGCGAAGGTGAAAGAGTAGAATCATTTTTCTCTTACATTACTGAAACATTGTTATTATTGTTGTCAGCTTATTTCTAATGAACAAATGTTAGATTCCAAGTATAAAAATGTTTATGGGTTATTAAACAACATAATTTCAATGTTTTAGGTATCTAATCTCATCATTTTGACATACCTCAAAGCATTTTCTTTTGGTTATCTTCAATATTTTTTGGAAAATGTAAGCTAATATATTATTAGAACATTGATTAATGCATAATGTTCAATGTTATGCTGAAGGACTTACACTTCTGTCTTATCAAATTGAGTCTTCACAATACATCTAAGATAAATGTGAATATTGTCATTTGACAGATACATACAATGACACTTGTTATTTTTAGGTGCCATTGAGTCAAGTCTGACTCATAGTGACCCTGTGTACAATAGACAAAACACTCCCTGATTCTGTGTCAGGCATACAATGATCTTTTTTATGTTTGAGGCCATTGTTGCAGTAATTGTGTCAGTTCGTTTAGTTGAGGGTCTTCCTTTTTTTCACTGACCCGCCACTCTCCCAAACATTATGTCCTTTTCCAAGGATTGGTACTTTAGGGAGATTAAATGAATTGTCAAAAGACTTAATAGTTGACAGAGCCATAATTTAAATCCAGATTTTTTTCAGCCCTAAAACTCATTCGTTTTCACTGTACCTACTACTTCTGATGAGAGTAACTATTTATATATCTCTTTAATAGAAATACTTGGAAGTTGCAATTTAAAGTAATTAGGACATTTGTGCCTTCTGCTTGTTGTAAGCTGAACGAAAAGAGAATTTGTATCACAAGACAACTATTACCGTACTTTTTATTTAGTAAGCTGTTTGTTTTTCTGAGCATATTTACTTCAGGCTTTTATTTAGAAAACTCCATTTAGAGTTGTGCTGGTGGGGAGGGGCCTGGATTTATCCCATTTGAGGGATTTGGGCCCCTGGCCAGAAGCACCTAAAGATTTTCCCAACTTTGATTGAACTGAAACCTCATTCTTCTCTTGACTTCCTGTTGTGCTAACAGGTGTTTCACAGAGCTCAGGGGATTCCTGCCTTATGGTGGCAGCTTCTCTCTGCTCTAGGAGGCCTCTTAGGGGCTGGGGCTACCTGTGGTTTGAAAACTATTGTGGTGAAGGCTTGCTGTCTGGGTTAGGGGGCCATTTACAGATGTAAGCTAGCTGCCCTGAAATTCATTCCCTAATTGGCATGCATTTCTGTGTTTTTGCATGGAGTATGCCGACTGGTTCTTTGTTTCTCTTTATATTATGTTCTCTTCATGTCCCATGTTTGATTTTTTGAAGCTTTAAAAAGTAATAGCTCAGAATTTACAAGTTTTGTTTTTGAAAGTGGGAGGCAAAACTGTCTTTTTTTTCTGAATCAAACATTCAAGTTTTTAAAAGGCCTTTTCTTTTTATTATTTTTATTCAAACAATAATTTTAATTGAAAAATCAGTGTCCTGGAAGAAAACTGCCAATAAATGATGATTGAAGTTGGCTGATAGGCTTGTTACAAATTCTATTTTTGTTTGAAACTTTCTATCATAAAACATAAGGAGAGATGTGTCTTGACACCTTTCTTGTCATTAGTCATGATAAATGCTAGCCTGGTGTGGTGGTGCACACCTATAATCCCAGCACTTAAGTGCCTGAGCCAGGAGGATCAAGAGTTCAAGGCCAATCTGGGCTACATAGTAAGATTCTGTCTCAAAAAATAAACAAAAAATCATTTAATCTTAAACTGTTTTAATTTTTTAGTATTAAGTGATGGTTTTATCTGAAGATTGTCACATATTTGCATTTCTGACAAAGACCATTTCTGTTAACAAATAGTTAATTGGTGATTAGATCATTTAATTACTTCCACAGTTATTCATTCACATCTTATAGATTGTTTTGGAAAAAATTTTAAAAATTTCCTTTTGGTGTTTTAGAGACAGTGTCTTACTATGTAGCCCAGGCTGGCCTTGAACTTGTGAACCTCCTGCCTCAGCCTCCTGAGGTCTATGATTGTAAGTGTGCCTCACTGTGCCTGGATAAAATAACTATTTTTGAGTAACAAGTATTCGTTCATTTCTTTAATAAATGCTGTTGAACACTGATCTGTGTGCTGGGGATACAGCAGTAAATTGAGTAGAAATAATTTTTGGAGTGACATTTTAGTAGTGAGGATACCACATAAATCAATAAACAACTGTATTACATTTCTGTGATGATCAGTGCTATGAAGACAAATATAATAGGGGAAAGAAGGTTAAAGCGTGAAATGGGTGCTCTTTTATTAAAGGTCATCAGGGAAAGCCTCTCTGGTAAGGAGAAGATTGAGTAGAGACCTGGAGGAGATGAGGGAGGGAGAAGGATGGGAGCCTACAATGTGTCAGGTGAAGCTTGGCCATCAGGTAGCCCTTTCCCCATCCTTTTAAAGCAGGGTTTGTGCGCATGGAATGTCAGCCATGCTGATGGGTGTGGAAGGCTCTGTATTAGTTCACTGTCTGGTTGGTAAGTGGGATTTGGAGATAAATTCATGTAGTTCCTGATATAACCTTCCTTATTGAACAATAAGTACCAGATGAAGAGAATAGGAGAAAAGATTTCTTGTGTTCTCTCGATTCTTGCCTATGTCCCCTGAGAGCCACCTACCCCTCACCACAAGAAAAAAAGAAAAAAATAAAGAAAGAAAGGAAGGAAGCAAGGAAGAAAGAAAGGAAGAAGGAAAGAAAGAAAATAATAATAATAATGATAGTAATAATAATAATAATAAAATATGGCTTCTCAAAAAAGCACTGTTAGGAGATATAATTATTCATGTCCATTTAAAAAAATTTGACAGTTATACTTTCATTGCATATTTGAAAAAATATGTAAATAGAATCTGGGAAAGACACTGCCCTGCTCTACTTTGTGTATTGTCATGTACAGAGGTAGAGTGCGAGCACCTGCTAGACCCGGATGAAGATTAAGTGAGTGAATCCGGATGAGGTGCACCAGAGGAATGGTGGAGACTATGGCTGGTTGGAGAATACATGCCCTGGGTTGAGGGCAGAGCTGTGACGTAGAATATATATATATGACATAGAATTTATATATATATATATATATATATATATATATATATATATAAATTTTTTTTAATATTGCAATATTGAGTGTTGAACCCAAGGTCTTGTGCATGCTAGGCATGTGCTCCAATATGGAACATGACTCAGCGCCATATTTATTTTTTTTTAAATTTGGGGACATAGTCTCACTGAGTTGCATAAGCAGCTTCTGGCCTTGAACCTGTGATCCTCCTGCCTCGCCCTCCCCAATCGTTGGGATTATAGGCCTGTGCCATGGTGCCCAGTTTATCCCTTGAGTTTTACTTGTTGACAACTAAATCAACCCGTTTCGAAACATTGCAGGCCAAATGAAACACTCCTGCAGGTGGGATCTGGCCAGTGAGTTGTCAGTTTTTGACTTTCTGGGGTAGAATGATGTAAATAAGCTTTACTGCTTCCTTTCAGGGTCCTATAGATCTAATAGAAAAACAATGTTGTGGAGACAAAGGGTTTTAACACAAAATTGCATTCTTCGTGGTGCTGATTGTGTCTGTTCTTGTTTTAGGATATGGCCAGGCCGGTCCCATGTCTCAGCGAGCTGGCTATGATGCCATTGCCTCTGCTGTTTCTGGTCTAATGCATATCACAGGGCCTGAGGTAGGTAACTTTCATGGGATATTTATAATTTTTTCCTTTGTTATTCCAGAGAAATCTTCCTCTTCATTAACTCATGGGATTAAACTTGAATTAATTTTAGAAAGAAACCAGGGAATGTGAATGCCTTATAAAAATAAAACATGTCATTACAAATGTACTGAAGCCTAAACTTCAGCCTAAACTTCATGTAATAAAAGTAATCATTTTAATAAGAAGCAATGGATCAGGTGGCAAACATTTCTATAAATACCAGACTGAAGAGCAGGAGAAAATATGTGCCATATTTATTATATTATTCAAGCAGATTCAGCCTTTGTGTGATTTAGGAATATTTCATCCATGAAACAAAATGGCTGACTAGAGAAGACTATATGTGTCCATTTCTGCTGAGTGCCTGCATTTGATATGCATACATAGCAGAGGATTTCTTTTTTCTTCTGGAATACTATAAGTAGTTGTGTATTTGAAAATTTATTACCTCAAGTATAGTTATGTCTGATTTGTTATCTGCATCAGAGTCTGACAGTAAAAAAGTTATTTGATGTTATAACCATCCCTTCCATTAATGGTGTGTTGGGAAGTTCCTAAAAAGTATATAGATGTCTAAAGTGTGGTTGGCTACATCAAATCATGGACTCTTGGGGAAAACAATGTGGACATCATTGAAGTGAAACAAAAATGAATATGAAAGCCCACCAGAAAAACATGCTAAAATGCATCCAGTTCAAAATCAGCAGGATGGAGGGCTTAAAACCTTATTCCAGCAGGTGTTCCTTTCCTGAGTTACTCTCTTCAGATCATTCTTCAGGTGATGATTGCTGCAGTGTTCAGATAAACTGATGCAGAGTGCCTTCAACTCTTCTCTTTTGTACTTTCATCCTCTGCTGTTTTGTTTTTATGTCACAAAAGCTAATGTACATAGTCTTCCCTTATAATGTTCAGAGTTCTTTCCATCTCTTGAAAGAATGGAGCATGTACTTATCTCTCTTTGCTCTACCCCGTGGACTCTGATATGGCCAAGATGTTAGTATTATAAATGCTTTTATTTAAGGGCACTGAATTGGATTGGGAATATGTGAAAACATCTGGGACTTTTAAATTTGTTTTTCAGATATTAAAATGAATTTAAAACTACTTAGGTAAAGGACTACTATGGTTCCTTTGATGCCTTGTACTATATTCTGACAAGGAGTAACCACACACAACAAGCACTCAACTTTATAATTTAACAGTCAGCAATAGTCTTTTCCTCTTGTGTTACTACATGGGTGATTTTTGTTCTGGCTAAACAAATGATAACATTTATTGAGTGCTTATGTTCCAAACATTGTTTTATAGACCGTACATGTATTAAATTAAGTAAACTTAACTGTTATATACCATATCTCTTTCACCTGGATATAACTCTCAGTCTTTAATTAAGTCATTCATTGGTGCATTAAATAGCTGTTGCATGCATTCCTCACTCTGTTCTGGGTACTGAGAAAGGCATTGGGATTAAGCAGGCAGCAAGATAGGCATAGTGCTTGCTGCCACTCTTAAGCTGTCAAGTGGAGAAAATAAACATTAACAGAAAATATTCATTACATACAAACAAAAGGAGTTATGAAGAAGAGAGTACAGGGTGCTATGAACATATAACATAGTGTGCCATTATTATACTTCTAGAGACCTCCACAAAACGTGGTTTGACAGCAAAAAATCAAAGGAGATTAAAGAGAATCAGTCCATCTTGGGAGTTCCCCCTCAGAACGTTGTTTTCCATTATGTTATCAGCAATATAGTATAATTCCCTAAACTTCTCAGCAGCAGTCACACAGGAAGGTTCAGTTCTAAAGCTCTTGTTAAGGGTGTTAACAAGCAACGCACACATGCTATTGCTAATCGTACAATGCTGCACATGAACTCTTCCCTAACTGTGTGACTCCCTGCTGTGAGATGACTACCTATAACTCAGGCCTCTGTTGGATTAGGAAGCCATGAATAATGTCCTGCATGCTGAAATGTGACTTTGTCAGGATGCTCAGTCAGAAGAGGTAGGAACTGATAATGAGGGCAATACCATGCATGAGGCCTACATGCTAGAGAGCCTGACAGGTCTGAGGAGTCAAAAGTAGGTCAACGTTAGTGGATTATCGTGAACTACCAATAAAGGGCTGCAAAAAGAATGAACAGATCTGTCCTAGAAGAAGTGCAACCAATGTGCTCTTTGGAAGTAAGGATGGCTAGACTGCATCTTACATATTTTGGATATGTAGTCAGGAGGGACCAACCCCTGGAGAAGGACATCATGATTGGGAGAGTGGCAGGTCAACAACAATGAAAAAGGAAGACCTCAACTACATGGATTGACAGAGTGGCTGAAACAATAGCATTAAACATAAAATAGATTGTGTCCCTGGTACAGAATCAGGGAGTGTTTTGTTCTATTATACATAGGATCACTATGAGTCAGATGTGGCTTAATGGCACCTAACAACAACAGCAACAAGCAATGAAAGGACAGGATAAGGTTGAAGAGAGAGGGCGTGGTGGCTGAATTTATTGTTATTACATTATCCAATAGTTTGATCAGAAGAGAAGGTCCATTATTATATACAAAGTTTTAAATTGATGATCTCATATATTTCTGCCTGGAAATTGAGTGATGATCCAAAGGTATACACTAATACTACAGTAAAAAACTGAAAATGCATATTTTTCATAATGGAGTAACAATGCCATTTTTATCAAAAAAGAAGCATACTTAAATGTATAGTACAGAATAAAACTTATGAAAGCAGTCCTTATGATGAGATTTAAGGCAAATGGGTTACATATGACCTTCACTCAGTTGAAAATCCAAGCCTTTTAGGTATGCTATGGTGTTGTCAGATAAGATCATACTTGATTATGGAGCAAAAGAGAATGGATTTTGAATCTACATTGTGCTAGACCCATGCTAAGTGTTTTACCTATGTTATTCTCTCTTTTGATCTACATCTTGCTCCTTCCAGGTAGGTATTGATAAATTCTATAAATGAAGCTTAGAGGCCTCAGTAACTTTTCCAGAGTTTGTAGGTATGAAAAGTACTGAAGCCAGACTTTAAACCTAGGTCTGTTTTATTCTTTCCACTCTCCTCGATGCCTGAAGAATGAATCTTGATATTTATTGTATTTGCATCTGCTATTTACTGCTACTTGATATATGCTACAGTGCAGGGAATAGATCACTTGGTATAGTGACAAAGACGAAAGTAAGAGTCTAGGACTCTGGCTCTAATTCACTTCTGTGTATTGTTTACTGATTGCCTAAAATGGACCTCAGTGGAATATAAACATCCTAAAAAAGGCCATGCCTGCAGCTGTAGCCCTGTGGCATCTGATCCCATCAGATCTTGGAAGCTAAGCAGGGTCGGGCCTGGTTAGTACTTGAATGGGAGTCTGCCTGGGAACACCAGGTGCTGTAGGCTTAGGAGATGGACCTGGCAACCCACTCCCAAAAATCATTCCACCATTGAAAACCCTATGAACAGCAGAGAAGCACTGACAAAGTGTTTCTTCTGTTGTACACAGGGTCGCTATGAGTCGGATATTGACTCGATGTCATCTAACAACAACAAGAAAGGCCGTGATTTTTCTTTTGGTCACTGCTGTGTCTCTATGCACAGAACAGAGCCTTAGTACTCGTTACATGTATGTTTAATGAATGAATAAATGAATATCTGACACTGTGCTATATGATCTTGTACATATCACATAGCTTTATGAGTTTCAGTGAAGAGCACCTGAAAGTGGGACTCATATACCTCTTCTACGAGATACTGTAAAGAGCAAATAAAATGTCCTTTACAAAATACAAAAGCATGGAATTGTGTCTTGTGTAATAGGGGTGGTTCATGGACCACATTTGAAAACAGATATGGGAGGTATTATTATTATTATTATTATTATTATTATTATTATTATTACTATAAACTCTTTTCCATTTGAAGTAGTACACACCCTTTCATAGACTTAAACAGATGTTAATAATGTGTTAAGGCTATATTGTAGCCTTACAAGATTAAATTATAATCTTGTGCCTTGAACAAAATATCTCTTTTCATACTCATGATGATAAACAATTACTACTCAAAAGAGAATATCTAATTTTTTAAATGCATAGGGAATACAGAAAGGGAATTGGGGATGAAATCAGTAAGTATGAGAGATTCTGGAAAGTAAATAACCCAGGCATTTGTGATGTATTCTAAATAATAGTTTAACTACAAATTATGGTACACTCAGATGTCAAGAAGAACGATACTGATCAGTTGATGATGTATGGACCATGTATTTAGTATTGTATTAGGGACCAAAATAAGTTAACTCTATAAGTAATGACTTAATGGGCTAGATCAGAAATATACTCATGGAAAAAAATAGAAAAAGGTAAAACTGCAAAAAAAGTGGTGGATTATAATACAGAGAACTGTAAAATAGAGATCTCTAGCTTTTTGTAGAGGATAAACAACTTTTGCAAACTCATAAGTTTTATGATCTTAGAGACTTGAGAGAGAGAGAGAGAGAGAGAGAGAGAGAGAGAGAGAGATATGTATTGGCCATGAAGTCATTTCTTTGCAAGGAGCTGAGAGTGTCAGGTGTGTGGCGACAGTCAGTATGGTGTCAGTTCTGGCTGTTTCTTGAGAACTTCCAGTGTAGAGGGAGCTTCTTATTCAATACTGTGTTCTAGTGCTCAGGACGATAGGTACTGTCCAAAAATTTTAAAAAATTCAATTACAGTTTTTTCCCAAAATCTATTTATGGCTTGCACTGTATCTGTTGGAGAGAAGTTCTTGTTAAAATCTGAAGAAGTGAGATGTAAATGTGACTCAGGGCAAGAGTTCAAGGAAGTGGTAGGACTTAAGTTGCTTGATACCTTGAAAGTTGGCTAAGAGTTACTTGGATGGAGACATTCCTAGTGGATATCACAGAGTGAGTAAAGACAGGAAAGGAGGTATTCCCAGGGAGTTAGGCACACTCAGGGAAAGCAATAGTCCAGTTATGGAAGAGCTGAAAGTTAATGTTTCAGAGCAGGGTGGGAAGGTTGGTTGAGGCCATACTTCAGAATCTTCAAGGTCAAGTGAAGTTGTGATGTTATTTGCTCATAGTGAAGTTAGAGATATTATTCAGGAAGGGAATGATGTAATGAAATCTCTGCTGCTTAAGATTAGTTTGGCCCAAGTGTTCAGGATAGATTAAATCAAGTTTGCAAACATTGCTTCCTAGACTTTTATCTCCCATTTTAAAAACCAAGGAAGCCCAAGTAATTATACAAAGAGCAAATGTTCTTATATTGCTGTCGAAAGACATTGTATAATATTTAGTTTCTGTTTTATTTTTAAGAGATAATATGTTCATATAACCCTAAATCCAAAAAGTACATAAGTAGATTGACTGTCTACTTTATCGTATAAAACAGAACAGTAGTAAGAGTGCAAGACAGCTCTATCTAATAGCACTGGAACATGAACAGAGTCTATTTTTTCCAACCTATATCTAAAGTCTATAATATGAATCTCTTTTTCCCTGTCCCCAACTACCTTCTCCTTAGCGGCAATGTTATCATTCCTCTTCTACATCCTTTTGGAGATATCCTATTCAAAACCAAGCAAAATAGTCTTTCCTCATTCAAAAAGGCACATTTAGTAGTATACTTTCTCAAAGCTTTTGAAAAATCTATTTATAAAAGGGGATAAATTTATGTGCAATAAAGTGAAAAATCTTAAGGTATGATTTATTGAATTTTTAAAAAAATATCTATTTTTATTTTTTCTCCCCTTATTAGTAAATGATGATGGGTTACAGAGTAATACAACAATGGCTTTTTCCATTATGGATCCTTTACATCACTCCTAGCAACACTTTCATCAACCCACAAAGTTTATGGAGCTTTATGGCTACTTTGTAGTTAAACTCTGATACTTATTTGGGTTCTCTTCCACTATTTTCCAACATACTCATGAAGTTGTGCTGTTTACATTGAGATTGACCTCTCCCCTTTCATCCCTCCACATTGGCCCTCTTCCCCATCTCATCTTATCCAATCTTTGCTTCTCTCTGCTAGATCTCTCCCTCCTTCTTTCCACACCTTAAATTGTCCCTTCTATGCTAAGTTTAATTGTGCATTTTTATATTTCAATTTATGTATAGGATTTTTTCCCTCCTTTAAGTATGATTCAGCACCCACTTATGAGTGAGAACATATGGTATTTCTCTTTTTGGGCTTGTGTTTGTTCACTTAAGATAATGTTCTCCAATTCCACCCATTTTGGTGCAAATGACATAATTTCATTTTGTTTTTGATTACTGAGTAGTATTCCATTGTGCATAAGTAGCATAATTTTTTTATGCATTCTTTTGTTGATGGGCACATTGGTTGATTCCATATCCTTGCCACTGTGAAAAGCACTGCATTTAATATGGAGATGCAGGTGTTTTTGTGGTATGATGACTCATCTCCCTTTGGATATATTCCCAGTAGTGGTATAACTGGGTTGTATGTCAGTTCTATTTTTAGTTTTTTGAGTTATCTTCATCCATATTGATTTCCAGAGTGGTTGAATCAATTTATAGCCCCACCAGCAGTGAAAGGGGGTTCCCTTTTCTCCACAACCTCGTCAACATTTGTTATTAGTTTTATTGATCTTGGCCATTCTTACTGGAGTTAGGTGGAATCTCAGAGTTTTGATTTGCATTTCCCTAATGGATAGGGATATTGAGCATTTTTTCATGTGTTTCATGGCTTAATGGAGCTCTTCATTTGAGAACTGTCTGTTCAGTTCCTTTGCCCATTTGTGTATGGGGTTATTACTTTCCTTGGGTATTTTTTTCTTGAGTTCTTTATAGATTCTGGTAATTAGACCTCTGTCTGATATATACGATGTGAAGATTTTTCCATTCAGTGGGGATTTCCTTGACTCTGTTAATTGTTTCCTTTGCTGTACAGAAGCTTTTTAATTTCATGTAATTGCATTTATCTATTCTTGTTGCAATTTCTTGAGCAATTGGAGTCCTATTTGGAAATACTTTCCTATGCCTATATGTTGAAGAGTATTGCCTATCCTATCTTCTATTAATTTTAAAGTTTCTGGTTTTATGTTGAGGTCTTTTATCCATTTTGAGTTAACTCTTGTGCATATTGAGAGAAGCAGGTCAGTTTTCATTTTTCTGCAAGCAGATGTCCATGTTTCCCAGCACCATTTATTGAAAAGGCTATCCTTTTTCCAGTTTACTTACCTTGCTCCTTTGTCAAAAATTCAGTGGCTGTAGGTGTGTTGAGATATTTCTGGATCTTCTATTCTGTTCCACATGCCTTCAGGCCTATTTTTTATGCCAGTATCAAGCTGTGTTTGCCACCATTGCCCTGTAGTATAACTTAAAGTAGGGATTATGATTCCACCTACACTAGTTTTGCAGCTTAAGAGTGTTTTGGCTTTACATGGTCTTTTGTGATTCCATATGAACTTTTGGATCATTTTTTCTATTTCTGCAAAGCCTGTCCATGGAATTTTAATCGGGATTGCATTAAAACTATACTTTGCTTTTGGTATGATAGCCATTTTTACTATATTCATTCTTTCTATCCAGGAGCAGGGAAGATCTTTCCATTTTTCAGTATCCTCTGTGATTTCTTTCTTTAATGTTTTGAAATTTTCCTTGTAGAGGTTTTAGGGTCTTTGGTTAGATTGATTGCCAGGTACTTAATTTTCAAGTGGGCTATCGTGAAAGGTATTGTGTCTATAATTTCTTTCTCTTTCTGGTTACAGTTGATGTAAAGGAAAGCTATTGATTTTCCTGTGTTAATTATATATCCTGCCACTTTGCTGAAGGAGTTTATTAGATCTAAAAGTTTTCTGGGTGAGGTTTTGGAGTCTTTTAGGTATAGTATCATGTTATCTGCAAATAAGGATAATTTGACCTCTTCATTGCCAATCTCTATCCCTTTGATTTCTTTCTCTTGTCTGATTGCCCTGGTGAGGACTTCAATTACTATGTTAAGTGGAATAGAAGAGAGTGGACATCCTTGTCTTGTTCCAGATCTAAGAGGAAATGGTTTCAATTTTTCTCTATTTGATATAATATTGGGTATAGGTCTGACATAGATGGCTTTTATAATGTTGAGGTATTTGCCTGTTATGCCTATCTTCTCCAGGGTTTTTATCATGAAAAGGTGTTGTACTTTGTCAAAGGCCTTTTCAGCATCAATTGAGATGATCATGTGGTTTTTGTTTGTCAGTTTCTTGATATGTTGAATTGCATTAATTAATTTCCATATGTTGAACCACTCTTGTGTCTGTAGAATAAATCCCACTTGGTCATGGTGAACAATCTTTTTAATATGTTGCTGGATTTGGTTTGCCAGGATTTTGTTAAGGATTTTTGTATCTATGTTCATAAAGGAAATGGGTCTATAATTCTCTATCTTAGATGTATCCTCTCTGGTTTAGGTATCAGGGTGATGGTAGCTTCGTAGAATGAATTTGGGAGTGTCCCCTCCTTTTCTAATTTTTGGAACAATTTGAGGAAGACAGATATTATATCTTCTTTAAAAGTTTGGTAAAATTCTGCTGTGAACTCACAGGACCTGGGCTCTTCTTTGTTGGGAGATTTTTTATTACCTTTTCTATTTCCGTAATGTAATGGACTTGTTTATGTCACTTATGTCTTCTGGGGTTAGTTTTGATAAGTCATATGTGTCAATAAATTTATCCATTTCTTCTATGTTTTTGTATTTTTGGGAATACAGTCTCTCATAGTAATCCCTGAAGATTTTCTGTATTTCATTGTTAACAGTGGTTATGGCCCCATTTTCCTTCCTAATCTTTACTATATTAGCATTTTCCTTTTTCTTTTTGATGAGATTGGCCAGAGGAGTGTCTACTTTTTAAATCTTTTCAAAGAACCAGCTTAGTCTTATTAATTTTTTGAATTATATTTTTAGATTCTAATTGCGATATTTCTCCCTTATCTTTGTAATTTCTTTCTGGATGCTTGTTTTAGGATTGATTTGTTGTTGATTTTCTAGTGACTAAAGGTATGTCATTAGGTGATTTATTTGGCTCTTCTCTACCTTATTAATGAAGGCACTTAATGCTATAAACTTCCCTCATAAAACTGCCTTTGCTGTGTCCCATATGTTTTGGTAGGATCTGTTTTCATCATCATTTGATTGCAGGAACTTTTAAAATTCCATTTTTATTTCTTCAACAACCCATTGGTCATTCAGCAGTATATTAATTAGTCTTCAGGTGTTTGTAAGATTTCTGGAATTATTCTTGCTCTCGAGTTCCAATTTTATTCCATTGTGTTCTGGTAAGGAATAGGGGATAATTTCTACCTTTTTGTATTTGTTGAGGGAATTCTTATGGACTAGCATATGATCTATCTTGGAAAACATTTCGTGTTGAGCTGAGAAGAATGTGCATTCCTAATTGTGTGGATGAAATATTCTGTATATATCTGTGAGATCCAATTGGTTTAGGGTGGAGATTAGATCCGTCATTTCTCTGTTGATTTTCTGTTTTTATGACCTGTCTCTTGATAAAACTGCGGTATTGAAGTCTCTAGTAATTATTGTGTCTGGTCCAATAAAGTTCTTTATGTTCTGTAAAGTTTGTCGTATAAAGCTAGGTGCCCCAGTATTTGGAGCATATATATTTAGAAGTGTTATTGGTTCCTGTTTGAGTGTTCCTTTTAGTAATATGTAGTGTCCTTCTTTGTCTCTGCTAATTACTTTTGGATTGAAAGTTAATCTATCTCATATTATTATTGCAAAAACTGCTTTTTTTTGTTTCCCCACTGCTTGGTATATTGTTTTCTAGCCCTTAATTCTCAGTCTATTGCAGTCTTTTTATGTTAGATGGGTTTCTTGAATACTACATATTGAAGGTTTATGTTTTTTCATCCAATTAGCCAGTCTCTGTCTCTTAATTGGTGAGTTAAGACCATTTACATTAATAGTGATTATTGAGTAGTATTTATTGTTATGCATCAAATCATTACATGTTACTGGTGTATGAATCATGGTTGCTTTGTTCCTTTCTTGGATTGCACTCATCTCAGCTAATCATGTCTTTGGTTATCTATACCGGGTTTTCTTATCTCTCCTGGATGTGGTAATTGATTTACAATCCTTTGTAGAGCTGAGTTGGTGGTTGCAAATCATTTGAATGTGTCAATATCATGGAATGTCTTGTACTCCTCATCTATTTTTGAAGATAATTTTGTTGGATATTGTATTCCTGGTTGGAAGTTGTTCTTCTTTAGGATGTGAATTACCTGTGTCCAAGCCTTTCTAGCTTTCGATTTTGATATGGAGAAGTCTGCAGTTATTTTAATGCATTTCCCCTAAAAGTTATCTTGGATTTCTGCCTTGCTGCTTTCAGGATAGTTGCTCTGGTTTCTAATGAAAGCATTTGTGCTGTGATATGTCTTGGGGATGACCTGATTTGTTCTACTCTGGGTGGGGTCCTGAATGTTTCAGTCATGTATGTATCCATGTCCTGGATTATCTCTGGAAAATTTTCCTTGAGGATATCATAAGCAAGATTTCCTAATCCTGTGGTGGACCCTTCTTCTCCTTCAGGGACACCCTGAATTCTTAACTTTCATTTTTTCATTCTGTCTGAGGCTTCTTCAAAATCTTTGTTAAATTCCTTCATCATTAGTTCCATTTCTGATTCTTTGCAGAAAAGGATTCTTTAATTCATTTAGCTTGGTTTACATGTCAAGAATTGTCACTTGATTTTTCCTATCATTTCTAGCTGGGAGGAGAGTATGAGATACCTTCTTTTTGAAGATTTTGAGGGTACTGGTGGTGTTAGTTTTGATTTCTCTTAGCATATTAATAACCAAAACTCTGAATTCCTATTCAGAGATGTCTAGGAGTTGGGATTCATTGGAGGTATTTATTGGGAGGCTTTGGTCAGTGGAGTCTTCACATCCATTTTGCCCCTTAGCATTTCTTGTATGCTTATAACTTTGTTCCCCTGGTCCATATGGACCAGGAATTAGGTTTAATCTCCCCCAAGTGTGCAGAACTTCTTCCTCTGTTATTCCTTTGAGTTTGTATGGTGATGAATCTCTGGCACTTTTTTTTTATTCCTCAGCTCCTTATTTTATAGCTTCAGAACCCTAGACAAGGATCTATTGCAGACGCTGAATTCAGTTCTATCCTGTTCAGATTCTCTCCGATCTCTGAGATCCCAGATACTGATTTGTCTACTGGGTACAAGGTGATTCCTCAGTTGTCCAGTGTGTGGGGCTCTTACTCTAGTTCACCAGCCCTACTCAACTCTTAATGGGCTTAGTTTTTAATCAGATCTCCTAGGTTCAGTGAACCATCAGCTTGTGGCATTCTTATCTGTGTCCTGGACTCTCCACCCCTCAGTTTCCCCTTCTCCAGGTCACTATTCCAATGGAACTGGGGGCTAGGGAGGCAGTAGGTTCTGTTTCTCTACTGGGGGATCAGGAGGGGAAAGATATGGGGAACAAAGAGGGAGAAAGAGGAGAGAGAAGAGAGACTAGTAGAAATTAAAGTCAAAATTAAAATTAAAGTTAAAATTTAAAAATTAAATAATTAACTAAAACAAAAACACACATATAGAATAAGAAAAAGAGAAAGAAAAAAAATCAGGTACATACACATGCACCCACACCAAAAAACAAACAAACAAACAAACAAAAAATATACACACAAAAAAACACCTGTATACTCCCATAAGAGGTATCTGAACTATGAAGACAATAAGGAAGATGTGTACGCTGCCGAGCTCAGGCTGCCAGTGTTTTTCGCACTAACTGCAGCAGTCTTAAATCTTCTGACAAGGGCCTGTCTCTCTTCCTTCAGTCTGCTGCCTTTGTTGCAGGAAAGGGGCTTTTCCCTGCCAGTTTATTTTTATTAGGAGCAGGCTGGCTTATGGGGCATGGTTTCTGTGCAGCTTCCCTCTGCTGAGTGGATATAGCAGGTAGCCATGGGGTCTCTAGGGCTGAAGTGGGGCACTGGGTGCTTTCAGAGATTGCCCCACAAAATATTCCATCCCTGTTGCATTGTCAGAGAGGCAGTGCAACATGTGTTGGCCTTCTGGGAATTTTGCCTGCCCTACGAAGTTTGGGTGCTGCATCCCCAACTCAGAGTTCACTGCCCCAAAGCCTATGGCAGGAGTTTATGGCTGCGGTAGTTAGGTCTTTAAGGCCAGCCTCTGTATCCACTTGTGCGTTCTGAATCCTGTTGTGGTCTCACCACTCCCGCCCTACAGTGGGATATGATATCTGACCACCCCTGTTGAATCTGCAGCCTGTCTGGCTGTTTGGCAGTCCCACAAAAAACTGCCCTGGTACAAAGAGCAAAGCTGTGCTCTTTGTAGGACTGCAGTTGCACTCTGTCCGCATGGGACTCAGTCACTTCCGAAGACCCTAGCCAATTCCACGGTGCAGTGAGATGATATTGAATTGCCCCTGGTGGATCTGGGGTCCAAGTGCCCGTGTACCCATGTGTCTGTGAAAGTCAAGCTGTGCAACTGCCCTGCCACAATAGGAGGGAGGGAGCTCTACCATGGCTTGGCTCTGTGCACACTCCACAGGTGCATATTCCCCAGCCCTTAGTGCATTCACTCCCTGTACCCACATCGGGATGGATGGGATGATAACGTTTCACCTCTGGTGGACCTGAGGCCTGCACTCTTGCATGAGGATTTTGCACCAGCTTAGAGTTGCTGCCTGTGCTGCCAGCACCACTTAGAGATAGCCGCTCTGCCGGCTACTTCAGGCTAACTCATTAGTTCTTCTCTGTGGAGCATGCTGTTCATGTCCCATCAGCAGGGTGTTGGCATGATGCCAAGGTTGTACTCTGTGTAGGATCCGGGTACCTGTGGATGTGTGCATGGATTCTCCTCTGAATTTCGGTGATCTGCTATCTGGGAAATGGCAACTCAGCTGCTACCTTTTATGTAGATCTTCTGGACTTTGATTTGCAATCTCCTGGTTCTTATCTGGTTCTTTCCACTGTCTCAGATGTAAATTATTACTGTATCTATCTAGTCAATATGTGTTCTAAACTATTGATTAAGGTTTCCTTTTACTCTGGGTCAGAAGGCATGTGCTATCTGTCTGCCATCTTTTTTCTCCTCCTCTTATTTTATTTTGTGTATCTTGGAGATTATTCTATATCAGTACATGTACTCTTGTGTTTATATCTAGGGAGGTACCACAGTTTATTTAACCAGCTTTCTTTTGCTGGGCATTTAGTTTCTTTCCATTATCTTACTCTTACTTTAATTCTACACAGACTATTTGTGCACCTGTGTCTTACATGTGCAATTACATGTGTAGGAAAATTTTCTACTTTTGATAAATATTGATATTCCACAAGATTGAGCCAATTTAAAATATTATTAGCAGTGACTGAGAATAAGGACTTATTTTAAATTTGAAATAGCCATAAACATGAAGGGCTGAAGTTTAGCTCAGTTGGTAGAGCTCTGCTCTGCACTCTCTGAGGACATGGGTTTAATTCCCAGCACCACAAAAAATGGAGAAGGACATGGCAATCCACTCCTGAAGCAATACCTAAATAATCAGCCAATGAAAATGTTATGAACGTCGCTAAGAGTCAGATCCAACTAGATGGCACATAACAACAGAAATAACAACAAAATAAACAAAACACTTAGAGATGTAGCCCTTTTCAACACACACAAGTGCATGCAGGGATGCACATACACATATATGCATATTAATACAAATTTATATTTGATCACTGTTTAAAATATGTCTCTCAATTAAAGTGTCATAATTATATTTTATATCTCATGTGAACTAATATTCTCTGAAGAATCTGCATCCATGTTAAAGATCCTTTAGACTTTTTGACCTTGGCTGAGTAGAATGTCATGATTTTGGAGAAATGGAATGTTGTAGATCAGGAGCCAAAATGATCTTGGTTATCCTTTGTTCCTTTTGATAGCTATTTACCATGAATTTCTCCAGCTGACCTCATATCCTCTTGACTTTTAGAGAAAATTCTTGGAATGTATCACGAAGCTTGACACACCTAGCCTCCACCCACACTCAAACTGAGAATGTGATAAATACAACATCTAAATCTTATGGATTTCCTCACATTGCTGTAGTCCACCCATCTGATGACAGTACTTATCTACTTCCTAAGAACATTGATTCATTACTTTTTTCTGTGACTATAAAGTTTCATATAACCTTTTCCATGGTGGAACTTGAAGCCATGTTCCTGAACCATTGCCACTCATATTTGGTTCAGAATAAATTATTTAAAAAAACTTCTTTACAGCAGAGTTGTTGTTTATTTTTTACGATGACACTCTGGTGTCTAGTGAAGAATTTCATACTCATTAAATATTATAGGGATTATGAAATTTTAGGAGTATATCAAATGTAGTTCTTTTGATGCCTATAGCCATACCACGTGACAACTGATCCTGTCAGATTTTGGAAGCTAAGTGGGGTTGGGCCTGGTTAGTACTTGGATGGGAGACTGCCTGGGAACACCAGGTGCTGTAGGCTTGGGAGAAGGACACGACAACCCACTCCCAAAAAACAATCAGCCATTGAAAACCATATGAATAGCAGAAACACACTAACAATATGTTTCACCTGTTGTACATAGGGTCGCTATGAATTGGACACCAACTTGATGGCACCTAACAACAACAACTTCTTATGACATACCAGGATAATATCTTTCTTTGATCTCAATCTTATTATAAATATTTAAATACTAATATCTAATAAAAGAAATTAAAATGTGTATTAAATTATCAATTTTTCCTTAATACATGCACATTTCTTAGATGATATTGCTTAAGCATAGCTGTCCATTGATTAGGTAGAGTTAATGGTAGAATAACAGTTCCTCAGTTTTATTCATGCTTTGTTTTAATTTACTATTAAAAATGATTATTTTATAAATAATACATATTCTTTACAAAAAGTTGAGCAATACAGAAAATCATAGAGAAGAAAACAACAAATGATCCTAATGTCACCATTCAGAAGTTCTTAGAATTAAACATTGGTTATCCTCAAACCAGACATCTGCTTATGCTTTTATGTGGGCATATTCAGAGGTCATGATGAACAAAAATAATTTCATGAGGATGAGATCATACTATTCTTGGTTACTTAAAGCAATATGTATTGAATTTAATTGCATTTAACAGAAGTAACTAGTTGAAATGAAATGAAAGGTATTGCTCAAATTTAGCTAAATGTTTCATTTTAACAAAAGCAGTTTTTACTAGAAGATTCTTTTGAGGTAAAGACAAGAATTTATGAAACCCCTTGTGATATCGGAGTCATTTCATGCTTCTTTAACTACATACATGTTCAATTGTAAACATCATGGGTTAGTTTCATGCTATGAGAAATGATTACCATTCTTACATTTCTTCCTTTTATCTTCCCTCCCTTCTCAATTGTTGCTGATTAAATACTCAAAGTTTACTTAATACTTACACTTAACTACTTTTGCTTAGTAAGTACTTTTACTTATATATCCTAATCTTAATCCTAATCCTACCTAAAAGTTCCATAACATTTAAATTCTACACTTCAACAATGATTCCTCCAATTTGCAGTTGCCTGGGGTAAGGAGCAGAAGTGGGGTGAGGCTGAAGAGAAATTTTGGTAGGAGGCCAATCTTTGCTGGGCTGTGTACAATCCTTTCTGGGCTCAGGATTGCTTTCTTTTTGAGACCCAACTAATTACCTGTGCTAGGCATACTCCACCCAGGCAAGTGTGAGCCCACTCCCATAAAAATGTTCTTGGCAAATCCAAACAGCACCTTTGCTGTCATGGCTTTGGGCCTGAAACTTTTTCCGTTAAGGGTCTTTTTGTTGGCCATTACCAGTACTGTTTACTTCTTCTTTCATTGTGCTTCTTCTGCCTCCTTTAGAGATTTTTGATGAGAATTCATAAGATTTCATCAGCTAACCCCTTATTTCCTCAATATCATCTGGGCAAGAAGGGGAAATGAGGAGTGTGCACCCTCAGTCTTTCTTTCTTCACCTTGGCCTTTCAGAATTGTAAATTGTTCCCCATGTTTGTTTGTTATCATGACTGATTTGTATGACCTAGGAAAACTGCAACAATGGCAAAGAAACAAAAAGAGAAAGATGTTTATAGTTACAAATGGGTTGTTAGGATTTTGCTGTAATGTGTGTGTGTACCACCAGAAAACTGGAGAAAATTTCGATTTTGCTTGTTTTTTCCAGAATGAAATGATGTGTTGTAGCTTTTGTTTTACTAAAATTCCAGTTCTCAGGCTTAGGGGGGAGGATCACAGGTTCAAAGCCATAGGCCACCATGTACAACTTGGTAAAATCCTGTTTCAACATAAAAACAAAAAGGAGGTGGAGGGTATGGTTCTGTGGTGGAGGGCTTGCCTAGCATGGGCAAGGCCTGAGACTGCAAAATTAATTAATTAAACAATAAACAAATTTAAAAATATTCAATTTTTTTAAAAATTAAATTAAAAAGATTTGAACTTTAAAAATTTACACACACACACACACACACACACACACACACACACACATATTTGTAGTACTTGGGGGCTGAATCCAAGGCCTTGAACATACTTTGCAAGTTCTCTACCAATAAGCTGCACACCCAGCTGATTTTTTATTTTTTATTTTGGATCAAGGTCTCACTAAATTACACAGGCTGCCTTGGGCCTTGAACTTGTGATCCTCCTGCCTCTGTCTCCTGAGTTGCTAAGATTATAGGCGTGCACCACCATACGTGGCCATGTTACCAATTTTTGACCCCAAACTGGGTCCCTTTTCTCTCTTAGAATTGTAAAATTAATAAGACAAAATACCCATTGAGCATTGAAAGAGACATTTATTATTGAATAAGAATCAAGGAAGTGAGACAGACTCACAAATCAGCTTCTTGGCCTGTTGGGTGCCTCAAAGTTATAGGTCTAGAGTAAAAGAAACAAGGGGAAGGATAGTCTAGTAAAGGGGAGGAATCTTCCTGTCTTTTCTGGGAGTCCATTGGGATTGTATGTGGGTTCAGGTGCCTCCTCTTTTTGCCCCTTTTACAGTTCTTTCTGGTGGTCCTTGTGCCACCACTGTCTGGTGGTGAAGTATCTTCTAGCAATCTTCTAGTTGATTGACTGAATTGGCTCCTTAATTTAGTTTATTTATTTTTTATTTATTTTTATTTTTTACATTTATAGCTTTTATTTCCCCCAAATGAAAAGCCAAATTGGGTAGAATCATTATAATATTGCTTTTTGACATGCAAAGATATATTGATATACCATTTAAAATGTTTGTGTTGATTTTAAAACTTTTTATTCCTTAGAATAGAGTATATATTTTCATGGTTAAGTAACCAACACTATCTTAAAAGATGTATGTCAAGAAGTCTTACACAGGAAAAATCCTACTCAAAGGTCAGATCACATTAAAAAGGGGGGAGGGAAGATAAGAATGAGGTCAATATAAATAGACTAGAAATCGCATGTAATTGTTCTAACAAGATAGAAACAAAGACGACTACAGGAAAAGTTTCTATCTTAAACAGAAATGGAACCCAAGGACATATAGAAAAATACTATATTGTAAAAGATAGAGAAGACTTGGATGGGAAACTTAGATGGGAAGGAGGGGAGGGGGGAAACATAGAGGAGGGTAAGGGGTAACCTATATGAATAATGCTTATCAAATTGCATATATGAAAATTGTCACAATGAAAAGCATGTCAAAATGAATCGCATTATGATGTACATTAAAAATTTCTAATAAAAAAAAAGAAGTCTTACACTTACTTCTGTCTCTTCCAGCTCATTCTCTACCAGTTCCCAATAAGTAGCTATTTTCTTTCCTTCTTTCTTTCTTTCTTTCTTTCTTTCTTTCTTTCTTTCTTTCTTTCTTTCTTTCCTTCCTTCTTTCTTTCTTTCTATCTCACTTTCTTTCTCTTTCTTTCTTTCTTTCTTTCTTTCTCTCTCTCTTTCTTTCTTTCTTTCTTTTGTAGAACAAGTCTGCCGTTCTTATTTAGTATGTAT
>VMDO01027312.1:0-25431 GCA_007922755.1 Pedetes capensis
ATATGAACATGTGAAAGAATAGTGATAAAAAATTATAGAAATCCTCAAAAGATAGTTGTTTAAAAAGAAACATTAAATCTAGGTAGCAGAGTTTTAAATTAGTATGAGACTCTTAGCTTCCATTTCTTTCAGTCCAAATATCTGTGCAGAAAAAATACTATTATTCTTTGAAAATACCCTAGTGGATAATTGTATTTTGGGTACTAGAACCTAGCTAAATTACAGGAAAGATATATGTTGAAGTGAGTGGTATCAAATGAATCTGTGCCCTGGAATTTAATCCTGAACAGTGGCACAGGGGAATGTGGCACAGTAGCCCACAGCCCTTCCTGCCCTCTGGCGTCTCCTGGAACGCACAGATATTATGAAATGAATTGTGCTGGAATTACCATGGTTTTTACACAGCTTCACAGAAGAGTCTGACGCTCATTTGTGGCTGTGCTGATGATGATGGATGGACAGCTTTGATGTGAAAGGAAGAATGTGGAGCCGGGCGTGGTAGTGCACACCTGTAATCCCAGTGGCTCAGGAGGCGGAGGCAGGAGGATCGCAAGTTTGAGACCAGAGGCAGTCTGCGTAACTTAGAGAGACCCTGTCTCAAAAAGTAAAAAAATGGGCTGGGGGTGCAGCTCAGTGGTCCAGCACTTGCAGAGCATGCAGGTGCGAGGCCCTGGGTTCAACCCCAAGTACTGCAAAAAAAAAAAAAAAAAAAAGAAAAAAGAAAAGAAAAAGGAAGAAGGTGGTACCCACCCAGGGCACCCAGCACACTCGCCACCTACCTGAGGGCTTCTCTTCATTGCAGTTCACGAGGTTGGGGTTTGCCTGATGCATCAGCAGCAGTTTCACCAGGCTGGTCTGCAACATAAAGACAACTGAAACAGAAAACGCCAGGCCAGCTACCAAAGACTCATCAGTAAACACCACACAGCTGCTGCCTTGGAGGGGCACTTACAGGTCTGGTGGGACAAAAAAGGTTTGCTGCTGCTGCTGTTAGGTGCTGTCCAGTTGTGTTCAACTCATAGTGACCCTCATAGGGTTTTCTTTTTTTTATTGGAAATTTTTAATGTACAACTTAATGTGTTTCATTCTGACATGCATTTCATTGTGACATTTCCATATGTGCATTTTGTTGTACATTGCACAGATAAGTTCCCCCTTACCCTCTTGTGTGCTTTCTCCCCCCTACCCCCCACCAAAGATCTCTCTTCCATCCTCATAGGGTTTTCAATGGCTGGCTCTTTCAGGATTGCCTGGGGAGTGGATTGCCACATCCTTCTCCCAATTTTGCAGTGCTGGGAATCAAACTCAGGACCTCAGAGACTGCAGAGCGATACTCTACTAAATGAGATAAATCCCAGCCCCAGAGAAAGGGTTTGTGTTCTCAAATGGGTATTTTTTACTAGCCCAGTTCCTCATTTCTTTAAGAAAAATGGCAGCTGTTCAAATTATCTCAGCAATCTATACATTCAGAACAAAAACCATCTATCTAATGAGGGTTTATTGCTGAAGATTTGAAGAGGGCACTTTATACCTTTCAAGTTTCATTCAGGGCATTTCATGTGAGGAATTGTATGTCATGTGATACTTTATCTTGTTTTTGTTTTACTTTAGCAATTCAGCAAGGTATAACTTGTGGCTATTGTCTCTCCATGACAGCGCTGAGCATTTACAAACTTAATGTCACATTCTGGAACTAGGAAACTCAATCTCATAAGAATGAAGAGTTGATGAGATATTGATATATGTAAAACATAACATATACATGTAATCTTTATGTTTGCATAACACTGAAAGTAATTAAGTGAATATCACTGTACTCAACTTTCAAAAAGATATTATTAAAAGATCCTTCCATTTCTCCCCAAAACTTTGCCTCATTTTGTTTCCCAGAGTGGATCACTATCATGAATTTCTGGCTCATAATTAATATCTTTCTTTATATCCTTAGAACTATATAGGGACATATTCCTAAGTACTACCCTGCTTGATCTGTCTGTGACCTTGACAGAAATGAAATGCTGGAGTTCATATTTTTCCATGCCTGGTTCCATGGTTTCCCAGCTGACAGGTTGCACTAGGGTTCATTCAGGTTCTTGCCTACAAAGAGTGACATCATAACAGTCTATCATCATTTACCCACCTTCTGGTAGAGATTCATGTGATTTGCACTATTTATTTGGGCTTACACATCATGTTCTTACAGGTGTTCTGTTCCTGTCCAAGGAACACACACAGGGCTGTGTGTAGGGAGAAACTGCGAGGAAATTGGCAAAAACCCCAAAATAGGAAAAACAGCTAAATCTAGAGAAAATGAAAGTAACTTGGTTGGATGTTTGTACAAAACCCTTCACAGATCCCTCAAACCTGATTGGACAACTGGACTCAAAGCTGATTGGCTCAAGCCATTCCATGGACAAGCTATATAAGGAGCTGCACTGAGATAGCTCAATCCTTTTTCTCTTGCCCAGACCATCAGCAAGGAACAACTTGACCTTTTTGGCCTGGACCTTCAACCAACAAGGACAGACCTTGTTCTCACCCAGACCACCGATGAGGAAATAGCTCTCCCTCACCTTCGGTGAGGAAAGAATGCTCTCCCATTGCAACCATCAATAAGGAAAGAACCTGCTCTCCATCTGATCACCGACGAAGCAAGAACTCTCTCCTCGTGACCACCGAGACCACCAACATGGGTGTTTGCCCCTGGAAGGCAAAAGCACCCAAGGCTTTTCTTTTCTCCCATCTCTGCCGGCATCCCGAGGACCACAGGAGTCTGTGCCCCTCACCGGAGGGTCCCAAGTGAATTATGTTTAGTATCTGTGTGCAAGGCGGGTGCTGCCTGTCCAAACATCCGGGCCAGACCAGGAGGTGTGCACCCCACACTGTGCACTTGGGGACTGAAAATGGCAGAATACAGACTGAGACATCATCAGAGGAAATGGACTGCTCCGTCCTATCTTCAAAGTGACTGATCAGTTTACACTCTGTTTCCAAATGAGATACCCTGCTGCTCCACATTCCCATAACTTTATGTTTTACAGTCACATGCCAAATTCTTGGTGCAAAAGAACAGATCATGGTGGCTTGAAGGGGTGTGGCTTTGAACATGGAAGTCTACATAGCTGCGGGACTCTTCTGACCTTCTTTTTGATCTCGACTCACTTTCTTAAGTTATGATTTTCTAGAGATTTTCCCATTTTGTGTGAATTGTTGGCACAGAGCTGCTGGCCACTGCTATGGTTTGAATGTGTGTCCACTTGAGCTTTCATGTCACACTCCAAACTCCAGGGGAACAGTGTTAAGTGGGGTGATTAGACCGTAAGGACCCTGCCCTCATGCGCAGATTAGTGTCCTGATGGAAGGGCTGCAGAACAGCAGCCGGTCTCTTTTATCTTATTACCTCCCCATCCCTTCTTCTAAGTATCTGACAATATCTCACTCCTGCAGCAAACAGCATTCATACTGCCAGCTTGGCAGCAGAGACCAGGCCTCCCCAGACATGACCCCACCAGCACCTTGATATGAGCCTTCTTGGCTTCCAAAACCATGAGACAAAAACCTTTTGTTCTTTATGAATCACCCAAAGCCGGGTGCTATGGTGTGCACTAGTAACCCTAGGGACTCTAGAGGCAGAGGCAGGAGGATCGCAAGTCCTAGGCCAAAGCAGCCTGCGGAACTTAGCAAGACCCTGTCTCCAAGGATGAAAATGGGGCTGGGGTACAACAGTGGTAAGGAACTTTCCTAGATGCTCAGGGGCCTGGGTTAAAACCCCTAGCATGGCAATAATAAACAATCCATTGTTAGACACTTTGTTATAGCAGCACAAATAGACTAAGAGGCATTACAGCTGCTTATTTTTTCTCTTACTTATTTTAATAAGGATGCCATTTATTTAATTACATTTCTTTTGCTTGCACAGTGCCAGTGATTTTGAGTTGCCTTTCTATTCTCTCTCCATCTAGACAGGTATTTCCAGGGCTTGGCTCATGTCTGTCCTCACAAGAACCAATCTGCAGCGCTGCTGATCCTTTCCATTATATTTCTGTTATAGTTTAGCATGTTCCGCTCTTTTCAAAATTTTTCCCCTACATTTTCTGTGAATATTTTAGCACATATTTCTTGCAAACTTCATCAGTTGACCATTTTGTTGTTGTGGTTAGATGCCATTGAGTTAGGTACCACTCATAGTGACTTTATGTACAACAGAACAAAAAACTCCCCGATTCTGTGCCTGGCCCATGATCTTTGTTATGTTTAAGTCCATTGTTGCAAACACTGTGTCAATCCATCGAGTTGAGTTGAGGGTCTTCCTTTTTGTTGTTGTCCTGCCACTCTCTCAAACATGATGTCCTTCTCCAAGGATTGGTCTCTCGTGACTACATTGTCTAAAATATGTAAGATGCAGTCTAGCAATCCTTGCTTCCAAGGAGTACTCTGGTTACACTTCTTCTAGGACAGATCTGTTGGTTCTTAGGGCAGTCCATTCTATATTCAATATTCATCTCCAGCACCATAATTCAGAAGCATCAATTCTTTTCCTGTTCCCTTATTCAATGTCCAGCTTTCATAAGCATATGACGTGACTGAAAATACCATGGCATGAGTCAGGCACACCTTTGTCCTCAATGCAAAATTAATATTCGGGAGTTCTTTTGCAACAGCTTTGCTCAAGGCAATATGTCTTTTCATTTCTTGACTGCTGCTTCCATAGTGTTGATTATAGAATCAAGTATAGCAAAATCCTGTACAACCCCAATCTTTTCTCCATCTATCATGAAATTCCTTACTAACTCAGTGGCAAGGATTTTTGTTTTTCTTGATGTTGAGTTGCAATCCACATTGAAGACTGTGTTCTTCGATCTTCATCAGTAAATGTTTCAAATCCTTTTCACTTTTAGCAAGCAGAGTTGTGTCATCTGCACAACCCAGGTTGTTAATGAGACTTCCTCCAATCATGACGCTATGTTCTTCTTCCTAAAGTCTACATTCTCAGATTGTTTGCTCAGTGTAGAGACTGAGCAGGTACAGTGAAAAGATACAGGGCTGATGCACACCTTTCTTCACTTTACCCAGGCAGTGTTTCCTTTTTCTGTTCAAATGACTGCCTCCTGGTCCATGAACAGATTCTCATGAGTACAATTAAGTGCTTTGGTATTCCCATTCTTCACAATGTTATTCATAATTTATTATGATCCACACAGTCAAATGCCTTTGCATAGTTTATAAAACATAGACACCCAGCGGCTTGGGAGGCGGAGGCAGGAGGATCTCAAATTTGATACCAGAGGCAGTCTGCATAACTTAGTGAGACCCTGCCTCAAAACAGTAAAAAAAAGGGGGGGAGGGCCTGGGGGTGCAGCTCAGTGGTCCAGCACTTGCAAAGCTTGCAAGTGTGAGGTCCTGGGTTCAACACCCAGTACCGCAAAACAAACAAACAAACAAAACCCTATAGACATCTTTTTGGTATTGTTCTCTTTCAGCTAATATCCATCTGACATCAGCAATGATTTCCCCGGTTCCATGCCCTCTTCTGAATCTGGCCTTATTTTCTGGCAGTTCCCTTTCTATATACCGTTGTAGTCTGTAGTCCTTTTTGAATGATCCTGAGCAAAATTGTACTCGCATGTGATATTAGTGACATTGTTCAATACTTTCCATGTGGCTGGATCACTTTTCTTGGGCATAGGTACAAATATGGATCTTTTCCAGTCAGTTGGCCAGGTAGCTGTTTTCAAAACATCTTGGCATAAATGATTTAGCACCTCCAGTACTACATCTGTTTGTTGAAACATCTCTATTGGTATTCCATCAATTCCTGGAGTTTTGTATTTTGCCAATTAATTTTCAAAGTTCTTTTTATAATGGAAAGATGTATCATTTGTTTTGCAAGGTGTAAATTTCCATCAAAATACCGTTTTTCCTGTATCTCATGTAGAGAATTATAGACAACCTACTGTTTTCATTATCTTTAAATTGTTACGATGTATTTTTTTATTTATATGGTACATTAGGTTCCGAAATAATGTGTGCTTCTGCAATACAAAACAGCTCATTCTCACTTGATAAATGTTCACGGATAGCAATCTTAGGCAATGGGAGCCAAACTAATGGAAATCAAACCCCCAAATTCAATGATCTCAACTGAGTTGTTGGCTTGGTATCTGGAAACTTCTTTGTTGTTGTTAGATGCAGTTGAGTCCTGCCCAACTCATAGCAACCCTTTGTACAACAGAACGAAATACTCCCCAGACACCGTGCCATGCTGGGCGCTCCTGTCCATGCTTCTCAGCTATTCATAGGATTTTTAATGGTGGATTGTTTTGGGAATAGCCTGCCTTATTTTTCTCTAATACTTCCTTTAAAAATTAAAGTGGTTTAAATGCAATAAAGCGTGCAGATAATTAATAACCACACAGTTGTAGCAGTTTGATCCAATGTGTAATCAGCATGATAATTAAGATCTAGAACATTTTCATCACCACCAATAAGTCCCTCTTGCCCTGTTAGTGTCAATTCCCACCCACTCGAGAAGCCACGCCGTGATTTGTGTCAGCTCTGACTAGTCTGCCTGTTCTTAAGCTTTATACAAATAGAAATAGATAGATAGGCAGGCAGATAAATAATCAGACTGCTCTACGGATTTGCTCAACATACGGATCTTGAAATCCAACTTTGTGTTCACAGGCATCAAAATTCTCTCCCTCTCTATTGCCTACTGGTAGCTCACAGCACGAATGTGCTGTAGTAGGCTGCTCCATGCTCTCCTAATTGAGAAAGAAGCCATTTCAGTTTTTGTTCTTGGAATAAAGCTGTTGCAAACATATGTCATTTTCTCTGGCATGGGTTTGTGTGTCACTTTTGAAAATGCTGGGAGTGGAATCTTTGGTGATTTACTGAACTTTAAAGAAACTGTCAGACAGATTGATAAAGACACTTTCACATTTTCTACCCTCGCCCAGCAATGTTACTTCCTATCTTCTAGAACACTTGGTATTGTCAGTTTAAAACAATTTTAGATGTCATATTACATGTGACATGGTATTTTGGTACAGTTTAATTTATATTTCCCAGTTGACCAATTATGTTGAACACTCCCTCATGTGCTTAATATCTTCTGTTATGAAGTATCTATCCAAGAATTTTCTCCAATTTCTTACTGGATTTTTTGGTATCTTTTTATTATTGCTCTGCTGTGCTCTTTACATATTCTGGATGCATTTTTTTCACAGGTACGTCTTACAAATGTTTCTTCCTATTCTACGGCTGGCCTATGTATCTCTTAAAAACATATTTTGATGGACAACTAAAAATTTGTTTTACCTTTAAGTACACATCTGCATATCTTTTCTCTAGTGGCTAGTACTTTTATGTCCAAATAATCCTTTACCTACTCAAAAGTTATGACAATATCATACTACATTCTCTTCTAATATTTTTTATTATTTTAACTTCTATATTTATGGTCCATCTCCCAAGACTTTTTGTAAATGGAATATAAGGCTTGGTTGGCCCATTTGTTTTTCAGTAGTATTTGTTGAAAGGACTACTTTTTCTTATTAAATTGCTTTGGGACCTCTGTAGGAAACCAATTAACTAGATGTTTCCTGTCATAGGCTTGTCTTTTATGTTGTATTACCTATTGGTCTATTATTTCTGCCTTACTTCACAACCTTGATAAATGCAACTTGAAGTCTTGAAATCTTGAAATATTACAAGTGAAAGACTTATAGAAAGTCTTGAAAAGAGACTCATTTCCTTCTTCTTTTCCAAGATAATTTTGTCCATTAAGGCACTTTGCAATTCTGTATAAGTTTGTGAATTAACTTTTCAGTTTCCATAAGAGATGTTGGTAAGATCTCATTGAGATTGGTTTAAATAGGCAGATACTATATTAATTTTATATGGCTGTCTTAAAAAAATACCACAAAATTGATACCTTGGAATCTTCTTATAGCAGAGTGTTTACATTTAGAATTCTTTTATTTCCAAGTACACAGTTTACTAAAGAAAGAGAAGTTGTCTTGAAATCTGAAAGATATATATATATATATATGTATATACATATGTAAATATATATGTATATATACATATGACATATTCCTCAGATATTAAAGTAGGTTCAAGAAAGAGTTTTGTTTTATATCAAATATCAGAGGGATTTTCTTGCTTTTACATTATAGGGAAGGAAGGAAGATGGGAAGAAAGGAAAGAAAGGAGGGAAGAAAGAAGGAAAAATGGGGCTGAGAATGAAGGAGGGAAAAGGAAGTGAGGGATGGAAGAATGGAAAGAGAAACCCCCCAAAAATCAAGAAGAAAAGCAAAGAAAACAAAGTATTAGGTTAGACTGGCTTTGCTTTTCCCAAATTCGAAAGAAGAGCAGTAACCCAAAAGCTTTTATATCTTTGGGGAAATTTCAGGGCACCAGGGTCTCATAAAGACACTGGACTTCAAAATTCATTCTTCTCTTTAGAGAACGCCACAGCGAAACTTGTGCAACCTCCCAAGAACGCCAAAGCTTCTCCCCGAAGCTTCAACCCTAACTTCAGAATCATTTAAGGAATAAAAGCATCATGTTTTCTACACGAAAATCTCCAATAATAACAGCAATTCCATTTCATTTCAGGCCCATAAAAGTAAATATTCATGGGGGGAATGAGGAAGCTTCTCCCGTGTGAGGAGTTCCTTTCTTATCAGAAAGGCAGGATTTCCCACGGACTTAAAATTAGAAATCAGTGAGGCGCATTGTGGACCTGAAGGTCGCAGGCAGTGCTAATTTCCGCTCTTTTCCTCGGGAGCCCCTGTTTTAACCTCACCAAAGACCTGCAGGTAACGTGCCTCTGATGGGACTATTTTGAGTGTGTACCTCCGTGGTGACTCATCTCTGCTACTGGAAGAACCTGGGTCAGCCCAGCAGTTGAGGAGATGAATATTTGTGGCCTGTGTGTATATGTGTGTGTGTCCACGAACAAGCGTGTGCACGTGTGACCAGCCACGCGTGGACATTGAAAAGGAACCATGAAGTGGCTGAAATTTAAATGTGCACAAGTTACTGAAAATACAGATTTTGTACACAGTCTGTGGATAGCTATAACTCAGTTTGGTTAAATTTAACCAAATTAATTTCTCGATGGTCACTTAAAGTATGTCTTTAGTGCCAGGCACAGTGGCGCACACCTGTCATCCCAATGACTTGGGAGGCAGAGCCAGGAGGATCACAAGTTCGAGGCCAGAGGCACCCTGAGGAACTTAGTGAGATCCTATCTCAAAACCAAAAAAAATAAAAAAGGGGCTGGAGGTGCAGCCCAGGGGTGGAACACTTGCCAAGCATGCTCAAAGCCCTGGGCTCAACCCCTGTTGTTGTTGTAGTCGTTAAGTGCCATTGAGTCTGTATCCGACTCATAGCAACCCCATGTACAACAGGCTAAACAATTTTGTTGTGCTTATCTGCTATTCATAGGGTTTTCAATGGCTGATTTTGGGGGTGGGCAGAGTGGGCTACCAGGTTTTCTCCCAAGCCTACAGCAACTGCTATTCCCAGGCACTCTCCTAATCAAGTAGTAACTGGTTCTGACCCTGCTTAGCTTTGAGATCTGATCTTAAAATAGGTTTAAGAAAGAGTTTTGTACAGTGGTACAGCTAGAGGCTCAACCCCCTACCTATTACTGCAAGAAAATAATAAAACAAAAAGTTAAGAGGTAGCAATGAGTGCTCTTATCCAACATTCATTCCTGTTTCAGAAGCTAAAAGAGATTGTTAGGTTGTTTATAAGGGCAAATACAATGTTAAACATTCTCAGGACTTTCGCTTTTGTATGTCACTTGATTCATGTGTGCCTACACTCGCTGCTCATTGGTACATAACTCTACATTGCAACGAGTAAACGTCCCAACTGTGAGAAAGATGGGATGTATTTCAGACCTAAGGAATAAAACTGTCTAATAAATTATTAATATGTATTAATGACTTCACCATGCTTTTGCAATAAACGAAGAGATCTGTGTTCATCTCACAGAACAAATGCTTTCCAAGCCTCCCATGTTTTAAGTAACTGTGTATTTCTTTCCTGGAACCATGTAGCAAACCTGTTCTTTCTATATTGCCCACTCCTAACATGCCATTTGCTGGGATTTAGCTCAGTCGGTAGAGCGCTGCGCTGCAGTCTCTGAGGACCCGAGTTCAATTCCCAGCACCACAAAAATGGGAGAAGGACCTGGCAATCCACTCCCAAGGCAATCCCGAAACAGTCAGCCATTGAAAACCCCATGAGGGTCGCTATGAGTCGGATACCGACTCGATGGCACCTAACAACAACAACAACATGCCATTTGGGGCTGGGGTTTAGCTCAGTTGGTAGAGTGCTGTTCTGTACTCTCTGAGGCCCTGGGTTCAAGTCCCAGAACTGCAAAAATGGGAGCAGGATGTGGCAATCCACTCCTGAAGCAATCCCACAACAATCAGCCATTGCTAACCCTATGAGGGTCACTATGAGTCGGACCCCACTCGATGTCACCTAACAACAAGATGCCATTTAGGAAACTTTTCTTTTTATGATACTGTCTTTGTCTGTTCTGTGCAATGACAGAATACCTGAGACTGGGTTCTGTCGTATAAAGCAGAAGTTTATTTCTCACAATTCTGGAGGTTGGAAAGCCAGAGGTCAGGGTGCCAAAGTGAGCCAAGGCTCTTTGCTCCCAAGATGATGCCTTGAATGCTGCAAGCTTGGAGGGAAGGAAGCCTGGTAGAAAAGCAAAAGAAGGCAGATGGCCCCCAAGCACCTATCTTGCAGTAGCATCGATCCACTCCTAAAGGTGGAGCCCCCATGACCTACACGCCTCCCCCCAAGCTCTGCCTTCTCAGACTGCTGCACTGAGGATTAAATTTCCAACTCAGGGATTTCAGGGCACGTTCAGACCACACCAACTATCAGATAGGGTGCTTTTCACAATATTTTGCCCCTGACTGAAATCTCCTCCTCGTGTTTCAGATTTATTTGAATCATCATCCCACATCATGCCTTCCAGCTCCCCCAGGACCTCATATGCCAGGGCTCCCCTGGGTCTCTCCACCCAGATCTCCCACAAGCACCAGTCTCAGGGGCCATTCAAATACCACACGCACGTATTCAGCGATCACGGATTCAGGCGAGCATCTCCTAACTAGGGCACTCATGGCTTCTCCTAGAAATAGTAACTGAGCAACCAGTGTGCAGAGACCCTGTGAATTGTGGTAAGGTGAACAGATGTCTGACCAGCACTCAGCTCTCACAGACGATACGGATAATGACCAGGTCATCAGACCATGTCCTGAGATACAGGGACAAGGGACAGGAGGAGGGTCAGCCCATGCACCCTGAGAAAGTCAGGGAAGACGGCCAGTGAGCTGACAGCTCAGCGCAGCCCTGCCAGGTGTGACTCAGTGGCTCCAGGACAAAGCACAGGAAGAGGATATCCATGGGTGCATACTACAAATGAGGCTGTGGCCTCAAACACCGTGAGGGGAGGGGAGAGAAATACAGCTAGCAAATGAAGCCAGAGCCCAGCCCCGTGGGGACCTAGCAACTGTGCCCTGGAATGACTACTGAATTCAACAGCCGTGGGGGCATGTTCAGTGAAACAGCCACATTAGATCCACATGTGGTAAGATCGCCAGGGCCGCTCTGCTGAGAATGGATGGGGGGCGGGCAGAGCAGCCTGTTATGAGGCTGGTGTTACCTGGGGCAGAGATGCCGTGACCAGGGTAGCACAGGGCAGGTGCACAGACTGCCTGAGCTCAGGGATCCCCAACTATCCCCAGGTAGGAGTCTGTGGGCTCAGCAGGGTAAAGGGAGAGGAGGGAGGGTCCAGGACATGCTTGGTGACTAGCCATGTGTGGATAAGTGGTGAAATTTGAAGGGGCCACGTTACAGGGAATGGGGAAGAGAAGGTGGTCATTTCTTGAGGACAGACCAATAGAGACAATGTGCTGGACCGTGGTACCCACGGCTCTAGAACTTGGTGAGAAACAGACAGGAGGCTTACGTGGCTGTAACGCTGCCAAAGAGAGAGCTGGTGCTACCAGGCAGACCTAATAGCTCTGGCCTAATAGCTCATGAGCACCATAGCTAATGTCGCTGGGCTGCATACCGGAAATCTGCTAAGAGGGAGATCTTAAGTTCTCACTGTAGGGCACTGCCTAGAGAGGCAGTTTGCCCTGGGGCTGATCTGGCCCACCTGGAGGTCTGAGGCTTGTTCCCCAGGCAGTAACCTTTGCCCTACATCTGGGAACCCCTGGGTAGTGAGCTTCCAAAGATGGCCCTGGCGTCCAATCCTTTTCCTCAGACTCCTCGACATCTGATTGGCTGTTTCCAAACCACCACACAGCTCCTGATTGGACCATTCAGGAACCACCCCCAATTGGTCATTTTTACAAACCCATATTTGCATATCCCCCTTGATTGGCCAAGACCCATATGGGGTGACTGCCTCTGATTGGTCCCTGGCTAGTCCCTGAAGGGGATATAAGGGCAGTACACGAAGAAGTCTGGGTCCATTCCATCAACCAGGACAGACGAAACAATAAAGAGCTGTTGGAGCAGAGCACTGGGAGTCAGCATCTTCACTGGGAAGAAGAAAGCAAGGAGCTGCCATGGGCATAAACCTCTGAGCCTGCCCTTCTCAAGGCTTCTCAGAGCAGCTGTGGGCAAAAGCTTCCTTTTCGGGCCCTGTGGTTCTCTGGTGCTCGGCTCCCCCTCACCAGACAGCAGGTCCTCAGTGGCTGGTTCCCGCTCACAGCCAGAGCAAGTCCAGTGGCAGGGCAACGCCCCACATCTCACCACAAAACACAATCAGAAAGAAGAAGAAATGTCAGGGGATGGCTATGTTGACTAGCTTGCTTTTGAGGATCATTTCACAACTTACCAGCATATCGAGGTCTATACACCTTACTTTATATGCAATTTTATGCATCAATTATGCCTCAATAAAACTGTTTATAAAAAAGAAAAAGAAGAAGAACTCTAAATGGTAGAAAGAGGAAGGTGGCCTGGCTCAGGAACTCTGGACAGAAGAAGTCAAGGAAATAAGCGTGGTTATTTCCTGGCACCCAAGAGAAAAGGCAAACACAGACCCAGTATCCCCCAGCCCCACACTAGTGGCACAGGGTGGCCCAGGTAGACCCAGCCTCCCCTCCACTGTGACAGTATCTGGTGAGTTCAGCACCAGGATCCTGCTAACAGGAAGTGCCAGGAGAGGTCCTCTTTCCGCCTAGCCCAAGGTTGTTCCACCAGAAGACAATGGTGGCTTGGAGGGGCACCCATGACAGGAATCGTAGGTACCCCAGCAGGGCCAGCCCCAAAGCCTTTTTATCCCTGTGGAGATCCTCTCACTGTCCCCCAGAGGTGAGAGGTGACCCAGCCCGGAGACAGTCCTTCCACCAGCAACCAGTGGGAGCCCCTGGGGCACCAGAAGAAACCAACAGACCAAAGCAACACCTTATGGGGTCTGCAAATAATTGAAAAATCAATAAAATATTATAACAGATGTGATATACTTAGTTCAAGTATTATCTTTAAAAATCTTTGTGTACTCCAGACCTATTCTCTCAGGGTCCCTGAGCTTATGAAAATGGTAACTGTTTGGAACGTCAGGCTGTGACTGAACGTCCACAAGTCCAATCCGGAAGCTGGGAGACTGGGTAATTGGAAGCCTTCATTCCTGTGAGTTGGGGTGGCATTCTGCCGTATTCTAAAGAGCAGTCACTCATCTCCAGATTTAGCTGCTTTCAGAAGTGATCCCTGAACAGAATGGGACATTTTGAGAATTCACTGGTGACCATTTTCTCAGCTCCCACATGGCTTTCAGTTTGCATTACGTGGGGGCTCCCATGTTGCTGTGATGCTAAAAGCTATGCCACCAGTATTACAGATGCCAGCAGGGTCACCCATGGCGGACAGGTGGAGTTCAAAGGGAAGATCGAGAGGACAAAATCCAGGATTATAGTGACATGTGCAAAGAGCTGGAGATAGAAAACCAAAAGGGAAGAACACGCTCTATTTTTCTCAAGCTTAGGGAATTGAAGAAAAAATTCAAGCCCCAAGGGGCAATAGTGAAGGAATCTGTAAGGAAAATATTAAACAATGCAAGAAACATCAAAAGAAGATGGAAGGAATACACAGAGTCATTATACCAAAAAGAATTGGTGGTTAACCAATCATTTCAAGAGGTTCCATGTGATCAAGAACCAGTGGTACCAAAGGATGAAGTGGAAATTTCCTTGAAGGAATTGGCAAAACACAAGGCTCCAGGAATTGATGGAATACAAATCGAGATGTTCAAACAAACAGATGCAGCACTGGAGGTGCTCACTTCTTTATGCCAAGAGATTTGGAAAAGAGTTATGTGGCCAACTGACAAGAAGTAATCCTTATCTGTGACTATTTCCAAGATAAGGGGATCCCACAGAATGCAGAAATTATCAAACTGTATCATTACTACCACATGCAAGTAAAATTGTGCTAAAGATCATTCAAAAGCGACTGTAGCAGTATATTGCCAGGGAACTGCCAGAAAATCAAACCAGATTCACAAGAGGGTATGGAACCAGGGAGATCATTGTAGATGTCAGATGGATATTAGTCAAACACGGAGACTACCAGAAAGATGGCTCTCTATGTTTTATTGACTATGTAAAGGCATTTGACTGTGTGGAGCACAATAAATTATGGATAACTTAATTTGTGAAGAATGAGTATATCAGGGCACTACACTGTACTCATGAGGAATCTGTACATGGAACTCGAAGCAGTCATTCAAACAGAACAAGGAAACACTGGCTGTTTAAAGCCAAGAAAGGTATGCGTCCAGGCTGTATCCTTTCACCATCTCTCTTCAGTCTCTATGCTGGGCAAATAATCAAAGAAGCTGAACTTTATGAGGGAGAATATGGCATCACGATTGGAGGAGGACTCATTAACAATCTGAGTTATGCAAGTGACACAACTGTGCTTGCTATAGTGAAGAGGATTTGAAACAGTTACTGATAAAGATCAAAGAACATAGCCTTCAATATAGATTGTGCCTCAATATCACCAGAACAAAAATCCTTACAACTGGGTCAGTACGTAACCTAATGATAAATGGAGAAAAGATTGAACTTGTCCAAGATTTCCTTTACTATGTTCTATGATCAACATCCTAGGAAGCAGCAGTCAAGAGACGAAAAGACTCATTACATTGGGAAAAGCTGTTTTAAAAGACCTCTTTAAAATGTTGAAAAGTAAAGTGTAGGGAAAAATTAGGAGGAAATTAGCAAAAACTCCCAAACTTGGAAAATGGCATTTGAATATCTGGTTTGTAAATTAGAAATCTAGGGAAAATGAAAGTAACTTGGTCGCACGTTTGCACAAAACCCTTCCTGATTGGACAATTGGACTGAAAGCTGATTGGCTCAGGCCATTCCGTGGGCGAGCTACATAAAGAGCTGCGCTGCGGCAGGTCGACCCTTTTTTGGCACGGCCTTTTTGGCATCCCTTTCTGCGCCTTCTCGCCTGTTCCTGCCCGGACCACCGATGAGGAAGCACCTCTCTCGTTGCTCTCCCCCAGCCTTTGATGAGGAAAAAACGCTCTCCCGTCGCAATCATCAACAAGGAAAGGAACCTGCTCTCTGTATGACCACCGAGGAAGCAACAGCTGTCTCCTCCTGACCACTGAGATGACCAACACAGGTGTTTGCTCCTGGAAGGCAAAAGCGCCTGAGGCTTTTCCTTTCTCCTGTCTCCGCCGGGGTCCCGAGGGCCGCAGGAGTCTGCGCCCCTCACCTGAGGGTCCCGAGTGAATTGTGTTTAGTATCTGTGTGCGCGGCGGCACAGCCCGTCCGAACCTCCAGGCCAGACCTGGAGGCGCGCGCCCCACAGTAAAGATGTCACATTGAAGACAAAGGTGCGCCTGACTCATGCCATCTATTTTCATTCCCATCCCATGGTTGTGATCGCTGGACATTGAATAAGGGAGATAAGAGAATTGATGCTTTTGAATTATGATGCTGAAGACAAATATTGAATATAGCATGGAATGCCATACGAATCAACAGACCCATCCTAGAAGTGCAACCAGAGTGCTCTTTGGAAGGAAGAATGGCTAGACTGCATCTTACATATTTTGGACATATAGTCAAGAGAGACCAATCCCTGGAGAAGGACAACATGTTTGGGAGAGTGGCAGGTCAATGACAAAAGGAAAACCCTCAAGTAGATGCATTGGTACACTGACTGAAACAATGGACTTTAACATAAAAATGATCCTTTGCCTGGCAAAGGGGGAGTGTTTCATTTTGTTGTATGTGGGGTCACTGTGAGTTGGACCTGACTCAACGGCACCTAACAATGTCAATTTTCTCAGCAACGACCAGGCCATCCTTGCTTGTAAGGCAGCTTCTCCAGTTTTTAATAACAGCAAAGCTTCTCAGCAGTATGTCCTGTTTGCTACTAGAAATGGAGTGCTGACATGTTGGTGGGGTTCAGAGGTCTGTCCCTCCCATCCTGTGGTCCAGCGTGACCGCAGATGCTTCAGCCAGAAGCCAAAGGCTTCTGCTGCTGGTGGCCACAGCCTCGGAACCAGCCCATTTAGTCCCACATAAAACAAAGCCAAAAGCACTGCGCAGTAGCCTGTTAGCTAACTGTGTCATTGAATAGATAAATCCTTTTCCGTAAGGAATGCTGAAAGAGCAGACAGTATTCTTGTCTAAAAGCCCTTCCCTAAACATTCTTTTCCTCAAATACTCCAACTGCAAGCGCTGTCAAGTATTTAAAAAATTGCACCACTCAAATTTTATGATAGGTATTTTGCATGCTGGCTACTATCTAAGAGCTCTGTTGTTGTTGTTGTTAGGTGCCGTCGAGTCGGTATCCGACTCATGGCAACCCTCTGTACAACAGGGGAAACACTATTATCAGTGCTTCTCTGCTGTTTATAGGGTTTTCAACGGCAGATTGATTTTTTGGGAGGGGGTTGCCAGGTCCTTCTCCCAAGCCTACAGCTTCTGGTGTTCCCAGGCAGTCTCCCATCCAGGTACTAACCAGGCCTGACCCTGCTTAGCTTCCGGGATCTGACAGGATCGGATGCCATAGGGCTACAGCTGCAGGCTTCTAAGAGCTCTAATTCACTATAAATTGATTGGATGTGATTTTACTCCAAGCTGTTTTAAAATCCACAAAGTTAGCTTAAACCTCCACATACATACAAAGCATATGTATTTTTCATAATATTGCGAAGACTTTCTTTAACACAATGTTATTCACATTTTAGAAGTAGATTTTTTACATTAACCAATTGTTGAGCACAGGCTGTCACATCCACCCAAATAAATCACTTAAAGACTTAGGTTTTGCTGCTTCTCCATGATAAAATGGAGCCCAGGGAGAAATTAGCCAGTGAACAGTAACACAAAATATATCAGCCACAACCGAGAACCAATCCAGAGAAATTCGCTACTATCCTTCATTCATTGAAATGAATTGTGACTTGTATAGAAAAATATAAAACATAATTTTGTTTCAAATCTACTGTTAAAAATAAACAGAATTGGTTCATCAGCACTATAAAAGAAAACAGTATTAAGTTTCTTCTATGAAGAATGAATGGAAGAAGGGTCTGGCAATCCACTCCTAAGGCAATCCCAAAACAATCAGCCATTGAAAACCCTATAAGGGTCGCTATGAGTTGGACACAACTCGATGGCACCTAACAACATGAAAATAAAGGTCTTGATTATTTCTCCAAAGACTGACCATAACATGCAGAGTTGTGAAGAAAGCATGTACAACTTTATGTAAAAGTGATCATTTTAACCATTAAAATATTTGTGTAGTAGATAACATTAAAAGTCAAATTACATAATGATTAATGTATAATTTGGAAGAAAATCAAAATTAAATATTTTATTTATTGATTGTAAAAGATTTTAGAAATAATTCAGAAAATCGCTTTACCTGGCCATACTTGGCTGCCAAGTGGAGAGGCGTCCAGTACTGGTCATCTGCTACATTGAGGTCTCCGCCATGTTCCAAGATAAGCGATACCACTTCCTTGTAGCCACTAGCACAGGCCATGTGTAGCTGCAACAGAGATATGTTGCTACTTAGTGTTGCTTAAAAAGTGACATCAAGACGTTATTCAGTGGTTTAAAAAGAGCTATCTAATAAAACATTAGATCTGAAATACGGAGAACATAAAACAAAAGAATACATATGTAATTTTACTTATTTGGTATAAATGTGTGTCCTTATCATTCTTTGAAGAAATATTCTAAATTGTTAATAATTTATTATTTTCTCTCTGACTCGGATAGTGTGTACTTTCCTAAGTAACTCCAACCATCTTCTTCCCAGTATTTTAAAGTATTTAAAAGTATTGAGTATTTTAAAGTGTAAAATGCCATAATTCAATTGCTCACTATGTCTTGCCCACAGTTCAAAGACTTAACGACCAGCTCTTGGGTACCAGGGTAGTCTTTGGTGTTGGAGGAGGGACTTAAGGCAAATAAGGGACCAGAATGTGACCACCCTGGTGCTTCTTGACAGGTAAAAGGCACAGGAACTGGGAAAGGATTAACTAATCCTGGAAGGCTTTAAGATGATTCTAGAGCTACCATCTTAACATTCTCTTGGTTCTTTTTCTTTTCTTTTCCTTTCTTTTTTTTTTTTTTTTGCACTTTCTTAATGGAATTTGAAGTTCAGAAATGAGGCCTTAGGATCTACTCTAATGAGACCAGAATGAAGAATGTATTGTATTTTTGAAATAGAGGAATTCCATTTCTAAGGGAGTAGCCTTTACTTCTACATAAGCTATCATTGCACCCAATTTAAATGAGGTTATAAACTATGTACATGATTTATTTCATAAACATAATAAAGAAGAAACCACCAGGAGAGGAAAAATTTAAAATACCTTAAAATCAGTAAAATCAATGAGATCTTCTAGGTTTGGTAGGAAGGAATTCTGTACCTTCTTTCTATTTTTATCAGAGATAAAAACTTTACAGTAAAGTAAAAATGCTTGATAGATACTACATATTAATGAAATTTAGCAGAAACATTTGTTTTTCTACCTCTGTACTTACTTACACTACTCAATCTATAGTATATAGTTGTTTATTTCTCATACTTTCAACTTCACTAGGACAATGAATTCAGCTAATTTAAGGCATAGACATTAAGATACCAAGTTCACATCAATCTTTCCATAGTTTGTTACATACTGAATTCACCTCTTCAATATTCTAGAAAATAGTCCCAAGAATGATACATCCACAAGTATTTTAGAATATATAATTTTATGTACTTACTCTTATAGGGAACTAATCTTTCATCCACTTTTAAAGTTCTTATGCATTATTCAAATAATAAGTAAATGATCGGCAGGTTGCTTATATACACTACAGCTGGATTTCAGAAGAGTTTAGTTTTAAGTATAAAACTTAGTCTATAAAAATGAATCAAGAACGAGTTTATCAGTGAGTGAGCAACTGATACTAATGATGGCAAGCTCATAGTCCTGGAACAGTGAGAGAGAGAGAGAGAGAGAGAGAGAGAGGGGGAGGGAGGGAGGGAGAGAATGTGCACACACACATATGTGAATCCACTCATTTTGTCATAAGAAAAAACAGAATTTTGAAAAAGTCATCGTCATAAAATATCAGGAGCTAAGAGCCTTTACATTGATTTTACTGAAAATCAACTTCTGAATTAGATGCAAATTATCTGACTCTATGGGGTCCAGTTTTTCAATGCTAAGAGCATGTTGAAGTTTAAAAAATAAAAATAAGAGATATCTGTTTTCTGAAATGGAATTTAGACTCCCACGACTTTCTTGACTGGCTAGGAGACACTGGGTGGCCCATCTGAAGTTGTTTATCACTAGGGTATCTTAGAGGATTCCTGGCCTGCTAGTTCTGGGGAATCCTGGAAGAAATATTTAGACTTCGCTATGTTCTGAGCTGCACCAGCAGTAGCAGGCTTGGGAGCACAATGCCCATGGAAAACAATCCAAATCTGGAAATTTCCCGTCCAGGGATGATAGGAGACAAGATGCAAATTATAATAGGAAAACCTCTCTGGCCTTGCCTGAATAGATGCTCATAGGGACTGAGAGCATGTTGCTGCTAAAATGAGGCAGGGGCGGCTTGGGATCCCGCGGTCATAGGATGAAGGGCTTCCACGCATGGTCTCCTAAGACCTGCCCATCCTATTATAAATTGCAGGATGGTCTCACAAACATGTATAGAGTTATACTTTTTATTCATTTATCATTTTATTTGCTTATGTATTTATGGCAGTGCCCATTTTATATTTTTTGAGTCAGGGCCTTGCTAAGGTACCCAGGCTGCCTCTGGCCTCAAACGTGCGCTCCTCCTGCCTCTACCCCCTGAGTCTCCGGCATTACAGGTGTGCACCACCATGCCCGGCTATGTACTTCTTCTGATCTTTACAACCCATGTGATGTGCTCCTTCCTCTGATTGGGCAGCTGGAGAAGCTGTGATTGAGGGAAGAGAGGCAACAGGACTGAGGTGCAGGGCCTTCAGACCTGAGGCCCCTTTCTCTTGCCCTCTCTGCCTCGCCTTGGCAGTGGCAGACCCTAGATGCCCAGGTGACCAAGCCATTGTGGTTGTTGTTGTTAGGTTCCCTTGAGTCGTGTCCGACTCATACCGACCCTCTTGGGTTTTCAATGGCTGACTGTTTCGGGATTGCCTCTGAAGTGGATTGCCACGTCCTTCTCCCGTTTTTGCGGTGCTGGGGATTGAACTCGGGACCTCAGAGACTGCAGCGCAGCGCTCTACCAACTGAGCTAAATCCCAGCCTGACCAGGCCATGGGACTGTATTATGATATGAGTGCACTGACCGTATCTCCGTGGCCCTGCAATTGTTTTAATGCAGATTGTTTTAATGTGAAGCCCTCTGCACCCCACATTTGTGTCACTGCCAGCTTCCGTATGGAGGGTGCCAGGATCTGCACACGTGCTGCTGCCTCCCCTTGGCTCAGCCCAGTGCCAGCACGGTTCACGTGCTGAGCAGGTGTGTGGCCTCCACCACCCTCTGCAAACCCAGCAGCAGGTCCTAGAGACTCAGAAATGAGGCACGGGAGAGTCTCAGGCTCCCCTCCTGGGAACGTGAAGTCCACTGTGCGGTAGGCTCCTCTCTCCAGATGCCTCCTGCTCACACAGCAGGGCACACGGCCAGGGCTTTTGGGACGTCCATTCTTTCAGTCGTGCACAAGGGCATGATTTGGAGGCAGGGTCTAGGCCCATCTTGCTGCACCCACTTCATGCCACCTTAGCAGGAGATTTATTTTATTTAATGACAGCTTGGGTTGTAAGAAAATATGGTACAGACCTCAGGGCCTTTCTCCAGCTTACTAGGTTTAAATTTATTTTCCTAATTATGAAATGTCTGCAGCAGTACCACTGTGACATCCGATCGCATCAGATCTCAGAAGCTAAGCAGGGTCAGGCCTGGTTACTACTTGGGTGGGAGACCGCCTGAGAACACCAGGTACTGTAGGCTTGTGGGAAGGACCTGGCAACCCACTCCTAAAAAACAACCAGCCATCAAAAACTCTATGAATTGCAGGGAAACACTAATGGTAACATTTCATTTGTTGTATGTAGGGTCACTATGAGTTGGACACTAACTCAATGGCACCTAACAACAATTATGAAATATATCTACTACATAATAAATTATTACCCCAACCCATAGTTACCAAAATAAAAAGAAGTATCTATCAATGATCATATATTTAATCATTTGTTCTCAAATCACATGCTGTAGTCTTTTATTTTTGCAGTTGTAGTTGTTGTTGTTGTTAGGTGCCGTCGATTTGGTGTCTGACTCTTAGAGACCCTGTGTACAACAGGCAAAACACTATTGTCAGTGCTTCTCTGCTGTTCATAGGGTTTTCAATGGTTGATTTTTTTCTGGGATTGGGTTTCTAGGTCCATCTCCCAAGGCTGCAGCACCTGGTGTTCCTAGGTGGTCTCCCATCCAAGTACTAACCAGGGCCGGCCCTGCTTAGCTTTCGGCGGGATCAGGTGCCACAGCGGCACGGCTGCAGGCTTGAGGTTAAACCCAGGGCCTCATACAGGAGGCCCTTTTCATATGCCTAACTTTGAGACACCACTGAGCTGCACAATGGCCCATTTTCTTATGTTTTGAGACTGGGTTTCACTAGGTTGCACAAGCTACGTCTGGCCTTGAACACGAGATATTCCGACCTCAGCCTCATGAGCTGTGGGGACTGCAGGTGTGGCCCAGCGTGCCAGACAGGTTGTCACTAACATATGGCTCATATCCACCAGGGATTCCAAGCCGCCCCTGCCTCATTTTAGCAGCAACATCTCTCAGTCCCTATTTGCATCTATTCAGACAAGTCCAGGCAGGTTTTCCTATTATAAATCGCATGCATGGATTTCTCAGAGTTTAAAAATGTATAAAATATAAAAAGACTTCAGAAATACTGACAATGCCGGGTGCAGTGGCGCACGCCTGTAATCCCAGCAGCTCGGGAGGCGGAGGCGGGAGGATGGCAAGTTCGAGACCAGAGGCAGTCTGCGTAATTTAGCAAGACCCTGTCTCAAAAAGTAAAAAAATGGGATGGGGGTGCAGCTCAGTGGTCCAGCACTTGCAAAGCCTGCAAGCGTGAGGCCCTGGGTTCAACCCCCAGTACTGGGAAAAAAAAAAAAAGAAAGAAAGAAAAAAGATAAAAGAAAAAAGAAATACTGACAATGGAGCTTTCCTTATCACTGCTTTTCACGTCCCCGTGACTTACACCTATTTCACTCTTCTGCTCATTTTATAAAGTGAACATCATGTGTACTTAGTAATTGAAAACTTACTTCACACATCTACACGGGATATTTTTCATGCTGTTCTGTGTTTTGATCCTGTGGGCCAGTGCCACCGCTGTCAGGATGAAGGACTTCTACGCTATTACCCAAGTTTTAATCATAAAAATTCAAACAAGATGAGAAGGCTATGACTCGGAAAGTTTGAGAAACCAGCCTAGCCGGGCGCGGTGGCACACGCCTATAATCCCAGTGGCTCAGGAGGCCATGACAGGAGGATCACAAGTTCGAGACCAGAGGCAGTCTGCGTAACTTAGCGAGACCCTGTCTCAAAAAGTAAAAAAATGGGCTAAGGGTGCAGCTCAGTGGTCCAGCACTTGCAAAGCATGCAAGCAAGAGGCCCTAGGATCAACCTCCAATACCACAAAAAAAAGAAAAGAAAAAAAAAAAAAGAAAGAAAGAAAGAAAGAAAGAAAGAAAGAAAGAAAGGGAAAGAAAAAGAAAAGAAAAAGGAACCAGCTTGAACCAAGCCTGGAAGTGCTGGAGGCAGGGTAAGCCTGAGCTCCCTGTGGCCTCTTCACTGGACAGTGTTTCTCTCCTGACACTTGTGTTTCTGGAAAACAGTATACAGTCACATGGTTGTTGTTAGGTGTCAATGAGTCAGGTCCCACTCAGAGTGGCCACAACAGAATGAAACACTCCCCAATTATATACCAGGCACATGATCTTTTTTAAGTATAAGCCCATTGTTGCAAACACTGCGTCAATCCATCTAGTGGAGAGTTTTCCTTTTTTTTGTTGTTGAACTGCCACTCTCCCAGACATGATGTCCTCTAGGGATTGTTCCTTCCTGACAATATGTCCAAAATACAGAAGACACCATCTAGTCGTCCTTGCTTCCAAGGAACCCTCTGGTTGTAATTCTTCTAGCACAGATCTGTTCGTTCTTTGGCAGCCCATGGTATATTCAATATCCAGCTACAGCACCATAATTAAAAAGCATCAATTCTTCTCCTATCTGCCTTATTCAATGTCCAGCTTTCCCAATCACATGATGTGACTAAAAGTACCATGGTATGAGTTAGGCACGCTTTCATCTTCAAAGTGACATCTTTATTTTCAACACTTTAAAGAGGTCTTTTGCAACAGCTTTTCCCAATGCAAGGTGTCTTTTGATTTCTTGACTACTGCTTCCATGAGTGTTGACAATAGAACCAAATAAAGCAAAATCTTGGACAACCTCAATCATTTTTCCATTTAACATGAAGTTGCGTGCTGACACAGTTGTAAGGATTTTTGTTTTGCTGATGTGGGAGTATAATCAATACTGAAGGCTGTGTCCTTTATCTTTATTAGTAAATGTTTCAAATCCTCTTCACTTTAAACAAGCAGAGTTGTGTCATCTGCACAACGCAGGTTGTTAAGGTTTTCTTCCAATTCTGATGCTGTGTGTTCTTCATAGAGTTTAGTTTCACTAATTGTTTGCTCAGCATAGATATTTAAGAGGTATGGTGAAAAGACACATTCCTGGAACACACCTTTCTTGACATTAAACCAGGCAGTGTTTCCTTGTTCTGTTCAAACAAGTGTCTCCTGGTCCATGTACAGATTCCTCATGAGTACAATAAAGTGTTCTGGTATTTCCATTCTTCACAATGTTATCCATAATTTGTTATGATCCAACACAGTCAAATGCCTTCTCATACTCAGTAAAACCAAAATAGACATCCTTACGTATTTTCTGCTTTTGGCTAATATCCATCGGACATCAGCAATGATGTCCTTGGTTCCTCGCCCTCTTCTGAATCTGGCTTAATTTTCTGACAGTTTCCTGACTATATATTGCTGCAGTTGCTTTTGAATGATCTTTAGCAAAATTTTGCTTGCGTGTGATATTAATGATATTGTTCAATAATTTCCACATCGGGTTGGGTCCCCTTTCTTGGGAATAGGCACAAATATGGATCTCTTCCAGGCGTTTGGCCAAGCAGCTCTTTTCCAAATCTCGGGGCATAAAGAAGTGAGCACCTGCAGTGCCGTATCTGTTTGCTCAAACATTTCTTTGGTTATCTCATCAATTCTTGGAGCCTTGTGTTTCACCAGTTCCTTCAGGGCAGCTTCCACTTCTTCCTTTAGTGCCGTAGGTTTCTGACCATATGCAACCTCTTGAAATCGGTCATCCACTAATTATTTTTGGTATAATCACTCTGTGTATTCTTTCCATCTCCTTTTGATGTTTCCTGCCCCCTTTAATATTGTCCCTGTAGAATCCTATACTATTGCCAATCGAAGCTTGAATTTTTTTCTTCAAGTCCTTAAGCTTGAGGAAAACAGAGCGTGTTCTTCCCTTTTGGTTTTCTGTCTCCAGTTCTTTGCTCATCATTATAATATTTGATTTTTTCTTCTCAAGCTGCCCTTTGAACTCTTCTGATTAGTTTTCACTTCTTCATGTCTTCCTTTTATATTGTTGTTGTTAGGTGCTGTTGAGTCAGTATCCAACTCATAGCAACCCTCATAAGGTTTTCACTGGCTGATTGTTTCGGGATTGCCTTGGGAGTGGATTGCCAGGTCCTTCTCCCATTTCTGCGGTGCTGGGAATTAAACTCGGGACCTCAGAG
>VMDO01027313.1:0-25422 GCA_007922755.1 Pedetes capensis
TTGGCTCTAATTAGTTGTAAAACACATTTACTTATTGAAGACCTATTAAGAGTCTAGTCCCTGTAGGGGCTTTACATTACTAGATTTATTTCAGCTTCACTTTAACAGTATCCCTATGTGTTCAGTGTGAAGATCCCTATTTTTCAGGGATGGAAAGAAGTCTTAGAAAGTTATGTGGCTTTCTTAACATCATGAAGTAAAACTAATTCTATTACCCCACTTCTCCATCACCTGTACCATTGGAGAAATCGGGAAAAGGATGATGAGCCAAGCATCTGCAGGAGATTCATTCCAGAACCCTCCATAGATACCAAAATCCATGGATGCTTAAATCTCTTATAGTAGTATTCACATAAAACCTGTGAATATCATCTCTAGCTTACTGAAAATATTAATACAATGTAAATGCAATGTAAATAGTTGTTATACTGCATCATAAGGGAATAATAACAAGAAAAATGGTTTGTACATGCTCAGGAGAGGCACATTTTTCCCCAAATACTTCCCATCCACTATTTGTTGAGTCTATGAATGTGGAACCACAGATACAGACAGCTGACTATGTATAAGGAGCTCAAGAAAATCCAGTTACAAAAATGGGGACTTTTGAGTTAAGAAAGACAAGAAAGGGAAACATAAGCAAAAAACTAAAAATTTGAGCCATTTAACACTCATTGAAAGTCCTTTGTTATATTTCAGATTCTTAAGATTATGGAACTGTGTGGTGATAGACTGAGGTAGAAAAAGAAAAGAAAGATTGGAGAGTATTTATTTCAGTGCCTGGAACATAGTTATTGTTGTTAGGTGCCATTGAGTCAGGCCCAACTCACAGTGACCCTTATAGGGTTTTCAATGGCTGATTGTTTCGGGAATTGCTTTGGGAATGGATTGCCATGGCCTTCTCATGTTTTTGCAGTGCTGGGGAGTTGAACCTGGGTCCTCAGACAGTGCAGAGCAGCACTCTACCAACTGAGCCAAATATTCACTAGATGGATGTATAGATGCAAAATAGTTAAGCACCTTGTAGTCTTTTAAGAGGAAGATACTCTCCTGGGCCTGGGAATTAAGAGGATCCACAACATCTAGGTTTAGATGTTTAACCATGCATACTTTAAAAAAAATACAGAAGATATTTATTTTCTAATTTTTGTCTTCATCTGCCAAGACAAATGTAAAGTCACAGATAAACACTAAGCTTTAACTAATGTTCATATAAAATATATTCTATTAAAAATCAATAAATATTTCATGACAGAGAATGCAAAATCCAGACAAATCATACAGTTTAACAATATATCCCTTTGCACAGAAGCCCCAAAATTTGGAGAGTCTGTGTTGCCAGGATGCTGGAGTAGGAAAATTTGATATATTGGATCAAAATAAGACAAAGTAAAAAGCAAATATAAAAAGTATCAATAAATCCATAATCAACCAACTGGTACTGATAAATTATACTCTACCTACTGGGGAGAGGAGTTCATAATTCTAATTTTAATGTTGTTCTTTCTCTAAAATGAAGGATTTCAAGATGAGTCACTCCATGAAACATAAAGAGACTAAATGGGACAAATAAAAGGCACTCCTTCATAGAATCTCAATAAATATATTTCAAGAGAGGAGAACACTTACCATAATGCTAGTGAAGATTTGGAATTCAAGCAATGTGAGTTGAGGCTAGGGGTGTCTGTGGAGATGTGTCAGAGGACACAACATTTTAGTTAGACAGGAGGAATCAGTTCAAACAACATGGTAACTGCAGTTAACAGCAATGCATTGTATTCTTGAAAATTGGCAATCCGCTCCTGAAGCAATACTGAAATAGAACTGAACACCTGCGAGGGTAGCTATGAGTCGGACCGACTCGAGGGCACCTAACAACAACGACATCTCAAAAGAAGACACCTATGTGAGTTAATGCATATGTTGCACAGCATGATTATGCCATTTCACAAAGTCTACATGTTTTGAGATAGCATTTTGTACAGGGTGATGGTATACAATTTTAATTTTTCCACTAAAAATAAATAATAATTTTTTAAAAATAGGAAGTGTGTGTTGAGCGAGTCAAGAAAAGAGGCAAAATGTGGTGTCAGTGAGAGGTCTGAGAGGTGTCGGGGAATAGTGATGCTTCTCCTATTTCCACAGGCCCCCAGAGGATGTCAATCGGGACAACTATGGGGTTTCCCCATCTGATAGCTTTTGGTCTCATCATCCAGACAGATTTCTGGGCTGGATAAGATGTGGGTCCCAGAGTGGCCTTTCCTATATGGCTATTATATTCTGAGTCCTGTGAAGACCAAGTAGAAATAGGATGGGGCCACCAGTACTTCCATTGGCACAGGGCTGCCGCAGAGGCTGCTGGCAGGAACGTGGGCCCCATGTGACCACTCCCAGGCATCCCTCCTACACTTGGCCATCCAGAACTTTCTTATCAGCACCAAGCTTACACGGGACAGCCCATGCCTGGGGAGCGCAGAGGAGAGAAAGTCAGGCAGCAAGTGCTCAGTGGATTAAATGACCGCCTCAGCACTTCCACCCATGCTTCCCACATGTTTGTCACTCACAGCACTAGAATTTAATTCCCAGAGAACTCTTCTCTGCGGTGTGATTGTCATTCTGCACTTTTCTTTAACATTAGTACTTAATGCATTTAAGGAAGGTCTTTATTCTTACTTGTATGGATTATGTGTGGTTTAACAAGAATAACAAAATGGCATGCTTGTTTGCTTGCCAGGATAGGGTAAACACGGCTCCTTGCCTCGGCCCCTCTCTCAACAGCCTAACAGGAGTGTAGATAGGGAATTTATTCCTCTCCTGCCTGCAGTTTATCATGGCACGGTGCTCTCTAAATCCACTTTTAATTCACTCTTGTGTCTCAGAGGGCGTGGTCACATGCCAAAAACCTACTCCCTGGAAAGGACGAACAAAAGCTGACTCAGCCCTGGTAGGGCGGGGCCGCCTGGTCCTGATTGCCAGAGGTCTTCAGGGTGGTGAAGGAGCTGGAAACCAAACCATTTGGACTTCTTCTTTCATACCCTGGAGGGCGTTTAATCTCAAAGCATCAAGGCAGCAGAATTTCATCTCAATTCAGTGTGAGAAAGTGTTTATACCCTTGTGTGGACATCTAACTTCTAGAACACTGAAGAATGGCAAATGAAGGCTGAGAAAATGTATGGGGTTTATATCGAAGACGTTACTATCCAATTTTGTCTTTTAATCCAGCCCAGCAAAGTTCTCATCATCAGGATCTTACCACCATTTTTATTCATTTTATTCAGTTAACTGTTATGTTTGACACTTGTAATCATGACATCATATTTCTTATATTAGGACCCAGCAGCCCACTCTCAAAAGAATCAGCCATTGAAAACCCTATGACTAGCAGAGAAGCACAGAGCTAGTTCTGGGCATGGCACAGTATGGAGGAGTGTTTGTTTTTGTTGTACATAGGGTTACTGCGAGTCAGACCTGACTGGATGGCACCTAACAACAACAACTATGAGGTTAAAGAGCTTGGAGATAATTCCACAACAAATCTATCTAAAATTCAATGCAACATTCTTTCCTCTAAGCAATCCTTCCTTCTCTTATATACCAGCAGACCCTTTTATGTATTAAGTCTTCAAAACCTCCTGCCAACTGAAAATCTCTGAATCATCTCAGTCTCTCCTTGCTCCCTATCCAGTCAGACCCTGAGTCCCCCAGTCCCCTGAACACACCTTCTATTTTCCCAATCCCCTCAACCTAAGCTTCCTGCCTGGTTTATCACAGGCCTGCAGTCAACTACCTTCTGGGAAGTCTGCTCATCCCCTAGCCCACCACAATCCATTCTTACCTCCACGCTAACTGTGAAATGTCACTTCCACCGTGTCACCTTCCAGAGAGGAATTTTCCACATGTTCTCTAATCTACCTGTAATCCCCCTTGCCAGGGCACTCTCCCACTAGTTACTCTTGACAACAGTCACCTTCAGTTCAACGGGGTGTGCTTATGACTCACTCATGCTCTCTCCTCCTCTGCGCTTCTGATACGCTCTCATGTCTCAGATTGTCTCCACTCTCTTCTCTTTTTAATTTCAACCCATTTATTAAAGCTAACTCACCTCTTCAACATAGCCTAACCTAATCATTCCAAAGTATAATCTTCCCATGAACTCACAGCAATTATTGTTTATACCACTCATTTTGTACTTAAGGTTAAATCCCCCTGTGAAATTTCTCTAAATTTATGCTGCAATTTGATGTCTCATTTTCCCAAATAGCTTATAAGCTGTCAGTACAAGGATAAAACACAGTTCCTATAAAGTTCTTGAACATAATAAGTGTTCAAATTTATTATTTAAAGGAGTGAATTAATACATGAATAATGATCTGGTCTTAACACATCACAGGGACTGCAGGTCCTACGTTTGATGCTGATAGAAAGGCCTAGTCCTGCCATTCTATCACAGCAAGTATTCCTTAAGCCTATAATCTTTGGAGGGTTGCTGTGTTCCCAGATAGATGACCAAAGTGCCTGATTGTGACAATCAGGTGCACATAAGGAGTGCAGGAATAGTGCAGAAGAGTACTATTTTCCCCTTAAATTTGAATTTTCCTTAAACTTGAAGACTCTCCTTGAGGTATATGAACCATGAGCACCTCCTCTCCATCTCCCCCACTCTTCCCTTGTTATACATCTCAAAATACCTTTGCTTGCGTTTTTCCATTTTTCTTCTTTTCTAGACTCCTCTGCCTTCACAGTCGCATCTTCAGGGTCCACTTTTCTGCCTTCTCAGCTTCTGGCCTAGGTTTTCCCTAATGGAGCAGGCAGGAAGGGGAGGGTCCTCAGATCCTATGTGGTGTCTGGGGTGGGAGAGGGATGAAAGGAAGGATCCCCTCCCACAGCAGCCTTCTGATGAAACAGCACATTCTGTGCCCGACTTTCTATGGTACAAATGGGGTCCATTTTGCTCAAGGAAAGCCTAATCTCATTTCTCGGCCTTACAAAAATCTCATTCAGTTGTCTTAATTTGGTAGGAGTAGGGATGCCAGAAACAGGATGGGGCTGAGGACATCTGGTTGCAATCCTAGGAAGAAGGAGGAGGAGGAAGACATAGGAGGAACACTGCCCACCCCTTACCCCAGGATTTGAGGAAAGTGTCCTGAGTTACGTAGATCTCCATCTTGCATCCTGTGTGGAGCTCAACATTTACTTCTTACTTGGCACAAAATTCCTGTTTCTCAGGAAGGACACCAAAACTGTTTCCAAATTGTGCTTATTAATTCCAGAAACCATAAAGGACAACCTGCTATGTAGACCTGTGCCAAGACTGATGAATGAATCAGGAAAACATAAGTCAGACATCTACAAGATCCCATGAATGTGGAATTTGTGGCTCCAAAAAGTGGGCAGGAGATGGAGGCTCAATGGAAAAGGAAAAAAATTAAAAACACACAAATGTCTAGCTTTACAAAAACAAGACGGCTGTTCTCTGGATTAAGAGAAATTTCCATATCCCAGGTGCATGTCACCCTAGCTCTGAGGCCCCCACACTGAAGCTGTCCCTAAACAGGCTTAGCATTGGATGAACAGTGGGATTTGGTGACCAGTCAGGCCCTGAGCAGCACAGCCGTCCATGTGAAATGAACTTAGTGTGATTTCCTGCAGTGTGGTTCTTGGGATGTGGCTTCCAGGAGACCCACTTTCTAGTCCCAGTTGGAACCCACTTCTCTCCTCTGAAGCACAGGAGTTCTAATTGCCATCCATTGTAGACATTCTACCTTCCCGACCCCCAGGTAGCATATAACCTCAAGAGGTGATTGTGTTATGTCACAAAACACAAGACATGTCTGAAAATTATCCATTTCACTCCACTTATTTTATAGATGAGAAAACCAAGGTCCCGAAAACTTGGGTCTTACACATCGCTCTGGTTCCCATTTGGTGTATCCTGGTGTTTAGCATATCACAGGTGCTGTATATACATATAATAGTTCTCAAATTAAATTGACTTAGTCATAGACGGACTTCATTTTTCATAAGGACCAAGTGTTTGTTTGGAATCAGCTTGATATTTTTGGCTCCCCCACCTCCCAGAATCCCTCTTCACGAGTTCAGCTTACCCTTTGCCTTGCCCAAGGGCAGCATTGACTTCAAGTAGGCTGCTGAGTTCAGCCACGCATGGCTCCAGCCTGCCTGCCATGGCTCCCTGGCCTTCCTGGGGACACCTGGGTGCCATGCTACCATCAGGCCAGCACTTCCCCATCTTGCTTTGGTGTGGTCCATATGTTAAGGAGGTCTGAAGTGCCCTACTACCCCCAACCGCCTCACACCAGGCCTCACATCCACAGAAAGGCTCCTATAAAAAGCTCTGGGTGGGAAGAAGAAACCCTGCTTTTGGATCCTGGTTTGGTCAGCAGTAGCAAACTGGATAACTTAGCAAGTGACTAAAATTCCAGGTGAGTCACAGGAAAAATAGGAAGTAAGAAACTTGAAAATATTTTACGTCATGAATGCTATGTGTGTTTGCCTCTAATCCGAGTTTTCTAGATATTCCATTCTGCTACTTTTTATTGACAGCTCAATGCTTCTTTAGGTGGTGAAATGGCTCTGGCTTAGTCAGTCATTTAAACTGCATGACTTTGGACAAATCCCTGATCTTTCTGAAGGTCAGTGTCTTTATTCTTAAGTGAGATGTCCCCACTGGCCCTGACTCCTTAAAAGTTGCTGTGAGGATCAAAGGAAATGTTTTAAACAAAGATGCTTTGTCACTTAAAAGTCTCCATAAATCTATAACATGGCCACTATTATTGCTTATTTATCTACCTTGAACTCCTCTACATCCCATGACCTCAGCTCCATCTTCTGTGTCCCAATGAAACGCCTTCTAGAAAAGCAAGATTTTCCTACTGCCAATAAGGAACTTTCAGCCTCCCACAAACCTGTGTAACTTAGCGAGACCCTGTCTCAAAATAAAAATAAAAAAGGGGCTGGAGGTACAGCTCAGTGGTAAAGCACTTGCAAAGTATGTGCTAGGGTCTGGGTTCAGCCCCCCAGTACCACAAAAAATAATAATCAATTAAAAAGTGTGAAAATAATCCATTAATGTCTCAAAAACATCCAGCATAATCCATGTTTGAGAAATGAACTTGTATGTACCAAGCGTTACTTTATGTATTTCTATTACATGCAGACACACCACTCTGGCATCCAATTCTGTCTGATCTCAGAAACTAAGCAGGGTCAGGACCTGGTTGGAGCTTGGATGGAGACCACCTGGGAATATCAGGTGCTGCAGGCTTGGGAGAAGGACCTGGCAGCCCACTCCTAAAACAATCAGCCATTGAAAACCCTAAGAATAGCAGAGAAGTACTGACATAGTGCTGGGCACGGCACGGTGTCAGGGAGGGTTTCATTCTGTTGTGCTTAGGGTCGCTATCGGACCCAACTTGACAGCACCCAACAACAACAACATTACAATCTCTTGTTTCCAGAATGATCTCCTCATGTAGTCCTGTGAGTGTTTTTTATTAATACAAACCTAAATAAATAAATAAGCCAGCAAGACCTAAGGATCAGACCTGAGAAAGCAGGATGACCTTGAGTAGGAGCCCTGGCTTTGAAATCTCACACTTTTAAGTTCAAAGCCTTTCCCACTAGCCATGGGGGCTTCGACAGACACATTGTCTGGATTTGGGGGAGGGCTGTTTCGGTAGTTAACCATGAGAATAAGAATACATGTTTCTTAGATTCCTCAGAAAATAGAAATGAAAAACCAGATGTAAAGCGCTTATCACAGGGCTTTGCACATCATATAAATGCTTACCAACTGTAATTACTTTTATTAATAAGAACTTCAGCTTATGGTTCATAATGCTTTTTTAATCTATTCAATGAGGTCTTTAAGATTTTACAATATAGGCATTCTTACCCATATATTGTTAGCTTAAATTGTCTCATGTATATTGAAACTGGACTTTTTTTTACATTGAGAGAGAATTGACTACTTTGAATGACTGTACAACCTGCCAGCCCAGAGTTCAGCTTCCACTGGGTAGCTACCTTTGTCTCGAAACGCATAGTGTAATTATTTGAACATTCCCTTTGTGCCTTTCTTTTATTATTTTATGAAAATGAGTGAGAAACAGAAAAATGAATGTGCTCCTACTGGTAGCAAGAAACACAGGCACCATAAATTTACTGTAGTTGAGACAGAGATGGCAGTCCCTAGATATTCTAGAATTGATGAATCTTTGTGGAGGCCTTAAGATGATCAAGTGGGCATGCAGTCACAAAGGGAAAGGGTGAAATAAGGAATAAGAAACATTGGAAATACACTTCTTATAATTATATCTAACCGGCAATTTGTAAAGGAATTATTTTTAAGCTGCTTACCTTTCTTGTACTAGAAACTCCTTATAACCTGTAAGCCAATTGTTAAATTTCTTATATTAAATTTCTAAGTAAGAAGGGTTAGAAATTCAGTATCTTTTGGGAGCCTGCTTACAGACAGGGCTGATATGAAAAAGCTACTGGTGGTAATAGTGTTTTTCCCTGGCCGTCCATCTCTCCCAGTCATTGGTTAAATACAGAGAACATCTGAAATAGCAAGATACCTTTTCTTTAAAAAGACAACATGAGGTCGGATGTCCAGGTGCACACCTGTAATCCCAGCTACTCTAGAGACCGAGGCAGAAGGCTGACAAGTTCAAGGCCAGAGGCAGCCTGTGCAACTTAGCAAGCCTCTCTCTCTCTCTCTCTCTCTCTCTCTCTCTCTCTCTCTCTCTGTCTCAAAAAATAAAAATAAAAATCCTGTTAAATGGGACTAGATATTTTGCTCAGTGGTAGAAGACATGCTTAGCATGCATGTTGATCTGGGTTCAACCCCTATTGCTAGGAAAAAAGTGAGGGGCAATACAATCATTGCTGCCTGGTGCCAAAGAGAAGAACTTGACACTGTAGCTGTGGTGCCTTCCTGCTGATCAATATACAAAGCATCTCCGAAGCTAGGCATGAATATTGCCTCTGGTACACTCAAAAAATCATATAGCGCTGGCTGGTGGCTGCCCTGACAATAGATGGGACTAGAGATCTATTTCTTTGAGGATCTATAGAAACTGTCTGTTTATTCCTTGTACATTTCTGGCTGAGTAAATAAGAAAGCAGATTTTATTTCATAGTTTTTATCTCATTTTGAACAAAGTTACTTAAGGTAAGTCACGAAGGAAGCTTGAAACCCAGGTCAGGTTCCTTTAAACAAAATGACATTTCTTAGTAAGAGGTTCCCAGTGTCCCCTGCAGAAATATATCTGATTTCAGAAAAGGATTGATTCAAATAAAAATGTGTTTGTATAAGAAAAATTATTTTCTGCTGAGAAAACACATAGTTTGGGGTAAATTTATAGTCCTGGCCAGGTCATTAATATCTGGTTGTCAAAAAGTATTGGTTTGAACAAAAATATGTTGTAATAAAAATGCATTGTTTTGAAGAAATTTATTGGCCCCATGAAAACCTATTCGATTCAGAAAGATATGTTGATTTCAATGAAAAATCTATTTGTTTTAAGGGAGATAGTGCTGGGCTTTGAGCTTTTCTGTGGGAAATCTCTGTGACATTGATGTCCACTTAGAAAAATGAAACATGGATGTAATTAGTGGAAAGACTGGAGAGAGAGCATAAGTCCTGCCTAATCAATACTGCTTAACACCGACATAACAGACTTCAATCCTCAGAGCACCTTGACCAACATTAGCCAGTGTATCCTTCCAAGGACCCCAGAGAGGGTGTAGCCAGCCATGCCATTAGAGAATGAACATTCACTGCAATAAGTGGTGGAAGATGAAAAAGAGTCACAAGTTCAATCCCAGAAACTGTGGACTTAGGGAAAACCACACCTTTACATAAGAAGCCCTTTTCCTCTGTGATCTCAGCCTATTCTCCTGTCTGCTACTCTCCTTCTCCACAGAGGACAGACCAGGGTCTTAAAGTAGTTTAACACTGTTTCCATATCCTATTCCCTGGGAGTGATAACATATCTGCTCTGGAGAGAGGAGGATAATGGCATGTCACTGGGATGGCTTTGCTCAATGTGGGCAGAGTAGTCTGCATTTCCTATATAAAACACAAGTCTGTCTCTGGATTATGAGAAGCACTGAATCCAACAGCAGTTCTGATACCTGCAGCTCTTAGCTTATCGCAGGACTTGGCACATTTTTCGGTAAACGGCCAGATTATAAATAGTTTAGGCTTTTCAGGGCCGTACATTCTCTGTCACACCTACTAGACTCTGCCATTGTGGCATGAAAGTAGTTGTAGACAGTAACTAAATTAATGTTTGGTTACATTCCAATAAAACTTGTTTTTAAACAAAAATTGGTCATTGGATCGAGCCTGACCTATAGGTCCTGGTACGCTTAAAGAATCAACTTCACAGCACAGTTTACTCAAGTAACCATGCTGAAACACACCATTAAGAAAGGTAGCATGCAGGGCGTAGGGAAAAATAACTATGAAAAATGACATGGGCAATTCCCAAGGCATGCTGGTTAGGACAGAGACATTGCTCTCTGGTACTCTGGGGTTGACCTTGGGGCCTCACACATATGTTGCCAGTGCTCCACCCCTGGGATTCAGCCCTAGTCCATTTTTTGCTTTTTTATTTTTGAATCAGGGTCTCAGTAAGTTACACAGGCTGCCTGTGGCCTCCAACTCATGATCCTTCTGCCTCTGTCTCCTGAGTTGCTGGCATTATGGATGTGCACCACTGTGTCTGGTTAGAGAAAAAGCCTTGAAGGAAGAGCCTACATTGTATTCTCCATAGCATCAAGGAATTAGTTGCTTCCCTTCCTATTCAGTAGAGTCTCATGGTATTTTCAAAATTAAAGAGTGACAAATGTATTTTAGATGTGAACCTTCCTCTATGAAGCTTTAGAGGAAAATGTGAATGGAAGACATGCTTATTATTTATTTATTTAGTTAGTTTATTTTTTCAGTACTTGGGGGTCGAACCAGGGCCTTGCTTATACTTTGCAAGTACTCTCCCACTCAGCTGTACTCCCAGCCCTTTTTTAATTTTTTTATCTTGAAACAGGGTCTTGCTAAGTTATGCAGGCTGCCTCTGGCCTCGAATCTGTGATCCTTCTGCCTCAGCCTCCCAAGTCACTGAGATTACAGGTGTGCTCCACCATGCCCAGCTGGCATGCTTATTTTAACAGAGGCTAGCTGCTTGTGTTGTGGTGCTGAGCAGGAGCAGATGGCTCTCGCTCTGGGCTCCTGGTCACACACATCTCCTCTGCTCTGCACCTTGGATGCACATGGTGTTTTTTGAGATTCTGTGATTTTAGAAGAACTTTGATAGCGGTGCTGATTGGGGATGTACAGGCAAGATGAGCAAACCCACATTCAAAATATGTAGATTCCGGGCTGGATCAGTTGCATTATTCACTTCTCTGGTGCAGGGGATCAGAGGCAGTCAACTTCCTACCGAGGGGCTCTTTGTTCCCTTGAGAGAGGACAGTGTACAAGGGCTGCACACAATTTCTGTCGCTGGACAATCATCAATGTCAGAAACTCTCTCTCACCCTTGGTAATTAGGCAACCATGCTCTTCACCATGAGTCACCTCCTCTATCACCATTGCTGTTCCTCCCCGCTCCTGCCAGGCTGCCACTAGCACCACTGGAAATAGAGGCTGGCTGGGGCCAACTGCCCGCCATGCTGCCCATGCTTTGTTTGATGTCTCTTCTGCAGTGAAGTGCTTTGTAGCAGGGTTTCATAGGTAATTCGAAGATCTCTACTCACCCTGGCATGAATTCCACATGGCACTTTCTCACCCCAGATTCCACTAATACAAGAGGCTCTGGCAGGTCCACAGCCCAAGCAAGGCTGCTTGAATGACAGACTGGACTTGCCAGGACCCCTTTTCTGAGTTAGTGTTTTTTATTTACTCTTGTAGTCCGGTGGAAGAAATTTCAAAGGCTTCCATTGGTCTTACCTATGATTATAGTTTTAATCTCACAGTAAAGAATCAGTACGCTTGTTGTGATAAGTACTCTGCATATTTATTAGTATTATACATTCAACAACAAAGAAAGAAACAACAGGGGAGGGGAAATGACAAACTGTGGGTCTGTGGATTCTCTTTAACTCAGGCCTGGACCAGGACTATACTTAGTACCTTCTCGCCCCATTACCCTGGTCTGAGAAGAGGCAATATAATAATGTGCCAAGTCCCTAGGTATCAATGTGATCTTGGACCCTATGCCTATTCATTCTTAGAATGTTTGAATAATTCCCAGTAAATTCCTAAGTAAATGTCTACAGGTCCATCATTTTCCTAGTAGAATACAAGAAGGATGAAGGCAATCATCACAACATACATTATCATAATGGTCCAACGTCTTTCTTCCTGGGAACCTTGCCTGTCCTTCAGTTAGTGGGCTCCTAGTGTGAAAACACTCTCAGATCTAGAAACCAGGCAACGTACTCAAATTTTCTTGGGACAGTTGAACTGATACACCTAATTATGCATTTTTATATCACTTGGTTTTGTAAATTAAACAATTTTCTTGCTGGTTACTTATCTATCTTGCCTCCAGGGAAGATACATTCAGGCACCTGTAGTATTGCCACACCTTATGACAATCTCACTCACCTTGCTTTTGTTGACTGAGAACCATTGAATGCCCTTCAGTTTTGGAATTTTCCTGTCTTGTTTCTATCAGGTGGATCTGTTCTGAAATGGTATCTTATTATCAGCTTTGGGCTGTGAAGGACCCCTTCTCATGATGCTGGTGTTTCTCTCGTGATCAGTTTTAATTGTTTTAGTCCATAATACATTTATTGCTCTATTGTGTTAATAAATAAGGCTACAGATGAGCTTAGTCTTGAAGAATAGGCAGAAATGTGATATATAAAGATCACAGATGGGAAGTACTCTAGGCATGGGAAGGAGAAGGATAAACAAAAACTGAAGAATTGGGATATTTCCTAGGTCTATGTAAAGTACTACACACATGAACGAGAGCATAAGGTGGAGGAAGATGGTGAGGAACAAGGCCTAACTGATAAGTTAGGCTTACCAGTGAGAACTTCTTCCATTAGTGGCGGAAAGAAGAGAAAACCAAAATGGCCGTACTAAAGGTGAAGGACAGAAATCATTCCCCATTGCCTCTAATTGATGTGATACGAAAGCTGAACCAAGGAAGTGGAAGCAGGAGAGCAGGGGGAGGTGGGGCGCACCCCAGTGCTCCTGACACCTGTAAGGTAAAAGTTTAACATGCCTGGACCCACAGCTGCCAGCCTCCTGACACGCAAATGCACTGGTTCTACTTCAGCAGGCGGCCATATTGGGGGCAGCCATGGGTGATGGTGGCTCTACCCGCAGTGATCAGGGAAAGCTCTGATAAGTCTCTCTGGGAACCAAGCCCTTTTGTTTTGCCACAAAAGACTTTCACACAGACTGGAGGCACAAAAGTAACTAAGGACAGATATGGATATTTTGCTTCCACAGTCCCTTGGTGGATTTATGAAAAAGGATGAAACTGAGCTCACCAGGAAATTTTCTCTTTTGTTTCACATTTTTTTGTCTCCTTCTCATCACATATTTGGTCCCATATGGATAGATAATGCACCTCAAAAAGACAGTTTTTGAAAGCAGAAATATAGTCTAAAAATACAATTTGCATATGTGGAAGATAAGATGAATTAGTGAGGAAAATATAGCTCTGAACTCCTATATAGGCACATACTGGGCCTCAGATTATATTCTCAGTGTTTGAAGAGACTCTAAGGTTCATGAAGTCTGAATGCTCATTCAATGCTTAAATCTGTTCTACAAAAAATATCACCAGGGAGAGATTTCCATGATGCCTACTTGTATCTCCAGCACAAAAGAGTCACTGAATCCAGGGAAGACCAGTTATGTTTACAAAGTCACAGGTTCTATAAAGATTTTTTGTTGTACTGTGGTCTTGCCCGTGACCCACCATCTTGGGCCAGAGAGAGTATATTTACAATCTGTTCCAGATAATGCAGGCCACATCACAAATGAAGATCTTCAGACTACTTTGGGCTTCCCACTCAGTCTTAGCCACTAAAAAATAAATTAGTTTATTTCCTGTTTCCTACAAGTATACATTTTTATTTTTTCCAGTTTCTTACTCTTTTTCTAGATTCCCCAGAGCTTTGTGGGATTAGGGTTGCTGAACTCTCTAGTCAGAAGTCAGAAGTAATTGGAGTAAAACTACAGTTGTTTATCTGTGTCTGTGCCCATGGATGTTGCAAGAGGAGGATGGAGTTTTTAGAACATGAAGAGGTACAGAAGAAAAGAGGGTTTTGCCACAGAGTCAGAGCCAATGAGACCAGGATTGGAAGGACAGAGATACTAAAAGGGAACAATAGAGGCAAGAAGATGTAGCTAAAAAACTAGAGAGTAGTTGAGAAATCTCAGGACTCAGGCTTTAAAAATGTGCAGCAGAGACAGAAACTAGGTACTCAGTACATGAACAAATTTGGGGTTCCAAGAGTAGTAGAAAGATCTTATGTACCTGTGCATTTTATGTGACATTTTTGTGCTCATTTTTCAAGTGAATGCTTGCAACATCTGACTGAATAACTTATGTAGGGAAGTCTTTAAAAAACATTTATGGATTGAGTGAATGAATGAGTCAATGAGTGAGTGAGTGAAACTCAGGGCAAATAACAGGTCCCATATCTCCTATTGGAAACAATAATCTTATTTCAAGGCTGAGTGCTTTTTGTTTTTTATGAATTCTCTCTAGTGCACTTGCATTTCAAAAGTGGAAGAGTGGAATCTGTACAGGACAAGAGTCCTATCTTCTCTTCTCTCATCACAAGGGTCATAGCCAAGACCTCTGTAACAAAAGACATTAACCAAAGGAAAGTATACAAATTTATTTAATGTTTTACATAACACAGGAGGCTTCAAAGATGAAGACCCAAAGAAAAGGGAATTCTGTGGGTTTTCATGGGCTACTGAGCAGAAGTATCAGAGGACAAAAGCATATCATCAGTGGTAGCCAACTGGGGAGAACTTGGCAAAGCCTGTTGCTTCAGAAGCTTTTTCATGTCCCTGTGAGTCATCCTTTCTCTCTGGGTATGAGGCAAGATATGAAAGTCTTTAGGGAAGAAGGGAGGGTGAAGGTCAGGGAGGGATCTTCTTGGGTTGTATGACTTGCTCCAGGGAGGAAGGGGGCAGGAAGGAAAGGTGGTCTATCTGCTTCTGTGTTTTTATTAGCTTCCAAGATGCGTTCATTTGTGATAGCATTTACAGCATCCCATCAGACTGGAAGGTTGGGATTGATAGTGTTGACACTTCACATGATCCATGCCTCCTTTCTCTTCTGTGGGAAACTGAAGAGGGCTTTCTGGAAGACAAAGACAACTTTGACTCTAATACGAATGTTGAATTTTTTTTTGCTCAATTTTCTTCCACTATTTTTCATAATAAAATTTTCTGTGACTAATGTTGCATATTTAGCTCAGTTGGTAGAGCGCTGCGCTGCAGTCTCTGAGGTCCCAAGTTCAATTCCCAACACCGCAAAAATGGGAGAAGGATCTGGCAATCCACTCCCAAGGCAATCCCAAAACAGTCAGCCATTGAAAACCCTATGAGGGTCACTATGAGTCGGATACCGACTCGATGGCACCTAACAACAACAAAATATTACATAAATTCTTCTGAGTTAATTCTGAGATGAAGGATAGGAAAATTGTACAAACATCTTCTGATTCAGAGTTATAAATAATCCCATTTGGAAAAAGACAAGGTTATGGCTCTGCTGTGGGCTTCTTACCCCAAAAGAAGAGCCTTATGTCCAACTGTGTAGCAGGCTTGGAAATAGAAAAGCTAAGTATGAATCTTGTCTCTAATCTTACTATGTTTTCAGTTTTCAGGAAGGTCATTTATCCTTTTGATTTTTAGCCTTGCCATCCGCAAGACGGGAATAATGAAATCTGTTTATTAGAGTTATTGGAGGGTAATAATATAATACAGGTTGAGCATCTCTAGTCTGAAATTCAGAAATCTAAAATCCAAAATGTTCCAGAATCCAAGCCTTTGTGAATGCCAATATGATGCCACAAGTGGAAAATTCCACACTTGACTTCAAGTGAGAGGTCATAGTTAAAACACAGGTGCACTAAACATATAGTATAAAATTACCTGATGGCCATGTGTATAGTATATACATGAAATATGAATCAATTTTATGTTTAGACTTGGATCCTAACCCCAAGATAGCTCATCATGCATATGAAAATATTCCAAAACCCCTAATTCAAACTGTAAAACACTTTTGGCCCAAGCATTCTGGGTAAGAAACACTCACCTTGTACATGCAGGTACACCTGTAGAATAATGCTGCTGTTGTTAGGTGCCATTGAGTCAGGTTTGACTCATGGCAACCTGTGTGGTGTTTTCAATGGCTGATTGTTTCAAGATTGCTTTGGGAGTGGATTGCCATGTCCTTCTCCCATACAGAAGAATAGACTTCATTTTTTATCCTCTTTTCTTTATAGAGATGAGTTTCAGAACTGAGAGTCTTTGTCAGCCAGGGTTTAATCAGAGAAGCAAAAATGGCCCTATATACTTCAAACAGAGGAAGTGTAATGGCAGAAGATGGCGATATAAGTGATGAAAGAACTGAGGGACCAAAAATAAAAAATAAAAATGATGAACAAACAGGAAGTCACTGCCAATCCTAGAAAGAGAGGAGCTACTCCAGAAGACCGCATTACCAGACCCCAGAATCCAAGATCACTCGATAAAATCAGAACTGTGGTATATGCCTTCCTGGCTGAAGTTGAGATCATAAGGAAAGTTATTCTTTATTGGATGTATATGGGGGACATTGATGCAGCCAGAAACAAAATATGAGTAGATTAACAGGAAGCAAGATACCCTGGATCTTCCCTTTTACTCACCCTCCAGTTTGCTACCAACCTTGGACATTGCCAAGTATACCTTAAAGTCAAAAGGGCAAGAGACTCCAGCAACCATAATTTTCTGAAATTCAGAAAGGAAGAGTTCAAAGAGAATGGACATAGTTGAGTGAAAAAAAAAAAAAAAAACATTTGTCCAAACAGCTCATGGCTTGCTTCCATCAGATGAAGGCCTTTCTTGTCTCCTCATTCTACTTCAGCATAAAGTTCTTGCTGTGCATATTTTCTGGGGAAGGTCCTGCTTGTTTCCTAAGATTACTTGAGTCTCATGTGATCCTTCTCAAGGATTGTGGAAGAAGTCAAGTAGCAAGTGGGCTCCAGATTCCCTTACCAGGTACAGAATGTGAGCTCCCTGATGTGACAGGGTCTACAGTACACGTATACATATTTAAACCACTGGGCTTTACATATTCACAACCACTGGGTTGTGCTATGAGTTTGGCTCCAAATTTTAAACTTTGGTGTACTAAGATAAATTTAATTTGTTCTTAATGCCTCACTTTATTTAACAGATATATAGCCTACAGAGGTGAGTTAACTCTGGTAAATCAAATAATACTTAGTGCATTAAAAGTATTTATAATTTCAAGGAATTTCACAGAAAATTATTTTGTTGACCTCTTGTTATGAATGTAATCATTTACTTATGATTCTGTTTTATAGGTTCTGATTTTCCATATATCTGCTTTTGTTTAAGCAAATGATAGTTCCATTTATCAGCCCTCTGGTATTAGTGATTTTATAAACCTCTATGTTAAATGCCACACATGATGTAGCAACCAAATATTATAAGACAGACAAGGGGAGGGAAGGAGGAGTGACATGGGCCAGGCAGGAAGTGCCATTTGGCTAACACGTTAAGAAGTGGCAGAGAATGAGCAAAAGCCATATCAGTACAAAATGACAAGATGTGTTGGATAAATGATGTGGTAATATTTGACTGGAAATTATTGGAATTTAGGTAAAATATGGTGTACATGTTGGGCATGGGCAGATTGTGAAGAAACTTGAAAATTAACTTCAAATATTTGAACTTTGTCAGTAGAGAGTCATTAAAGTGTTTTTGCTTCAACAACAGAGTGATATGATAGAATTGAACAAACTGAAGATTATTTCTATGCCTAAGGGCTTTTTAGCCTGTAGCCATCCCTCTGTGGCCTCTGATCCTGTCAGATCTCAGAAGCTAAGCAGGGTCGGGCCTGGTTTGTACTTGGATGGGAGACCACCTGGGAATACCAGGTGCTGTAGGCTTGGGAGACCGACCAGGCAACCCACTCCCAAAAATCAATCAGCCACTGAAAACCCTATAAAAAGCAGAGAAGCACTGATGATAGTGTTTCGCCTGTTATACATAGGGTTGCTGTGAGTTGGATACTGACTCGATGGCATCTAACAACAACAAGGAATTTTTATAGATTATGTGTTAAAATTAGTTTTTTATCTATAGAATGGTACCACAAGCCATTTATATATAACAGGTCATAGTTCATTTAAACGTGTATCCCCTAATTAGGTTACCAAAACATTCATTAACATCATGGCCTTGGTCCTCCCAATTCTTATCTGAAGACCCCATATATATTGGGGGAAATAGAGAAAGAGGAAAAGGAGGATTTTAACTGCCTTTACAGGAAGATGAAATCTATTGGCCATTTAAAGATCAAACCCAGAAACTAAATCTCTTTGACTTTTCCTGGAATTTATAGTGTGAGCAGTCATAGGTGGTTGGCGTGTGAGTTAAGCCCCTCTCAGACGGACGAGTGTGCTCAGACAGAGCAAACAGTTCAAAGCAAATGCCACGCTGGGTGAAGACGTCACAGTCCCGTCTCAGCCCGAATCCAGTGGCAGCAGATACATAATGCATGACCAACAGGATTTCTCTTTGCTCTTCTATCTCGACCGTGGTACAAGCACAAACCCCAATGGAATCAAGTAATCAAATACAGATTTGGAGTTGTTAAACCTTCAAGGGGAAAAGTTTGTCAAACATTTGGTTTGAGAAGGACTCATAAGCTAGAGAAGCAACATGAGAAAAATCAATTACAAATAGGAAGTTGGCTTGGAAACTGTGAGGAATTATTATCAATTTTCATTATGACCTTGAATTATACTCACTCTGTTCTGCAAGTGGAAGAGTTTAGGTGGGATTTTGCTATTCCTTCTTCCTTGGATCTCTCTAAAAAGCACTACTGGAAGAGTCAGCATGAGCTTGGCTCTGTCCTTACTTCCTAGTTATATGACTGGGGGAACATGTCTTAACTTCTGAGAACCTCAAATCCTTTATCTACAAAATGGAAATAGGAAACATATTTCAGTGTCCTCATAAGAACTGAATAAAATTTTATAGAAAAACTCCTTTGTAACTTCAAAGGGATGACACAAATTCAAGGGCTTCTTACTGTTACCTTCTGAGGCAGAAGTTTTGAATTAAGGATAAGGTCTATACTTCACACTCATCACCACTGGAGTATATTGTGTGGCCAATTGTTTTTTCATTGACCATTTTCTGACATATGAATATATAGGTATAGATCTAAAGGATAAGTTCAAAAGAAACTGAGAAAATCAACTAAAACTAGTTTAAGAACACAGCTTCCAAAAAGAGGGAAAAACAAAAAAACAAAAAAGGAGCTAACCATGGTGACACACTCTTGTCCTCCCAGCATGTGGGAGGGTGAAGCAGAAGGATCATGAGCTCCAGGTGAGCTGGGCTACAGAGGGAAACCATGTCCCCAAAATCAAAATGGGGAGACAGAGAGGAAAGAAGATAGCAACGATTTATAGATTCATCAAAAGATGGAGTTGGTTGGATTCATAGTTTTGGGAGCCTTGACTCATCCTCTTTCTCCTCCTTCCCTCCTCCAACCCTGCCTACCTTCTTTCTTTGTCTTTATGGTAGCCTCATTGCATCTTGTCTTCCACTTTTGCCACATGCTGGGAAGACTGAAGCAACACAGGAGTTAACCTACACAAGGGGCAGGGGGATTCTTTATCACCAAGTCATAAAATTATTTGGAGAGAACACGGCTGGTCCGCATGTGACCCAGGGTCACCTCTTGAGCCAATGACTGGCTTCAGGGGAATGTGATGGTATGGTTAGCCTCGGCTGGGCCATATGCTTCCTTGTATCCCAATGGAACCACATGGAATTAGGGAAAAGATAATGAAAGGAAAGGATAGCAGGCAGGCAGATCAAAGGGTTTCTACTACAGTACTATTTATCAACTTATTGGAGAAGCCTATTATTACAAAATAGTTTAAAACTGGTTCTAAAAAAGTCATGAAGAAATGCACCTAATTATAGAATTAAGGAAAACGAAGTTGAAAAAAAAATCATGAAGAACACAAGCTACTTACTCTTATTTTGAAAAGGGGACTCAGAGGCTAAGAGGCAAAATAGCTTGACAAGAGGCCTTATGAGAGTATAGTCAGATCTTGAATCCTAAGGCCTGATACAGGGCTCCTTCCACTCTAGTAACATGTGTTTCATCCTGATTAGAAAGTATAAAGGACAATTCTAACATCTGGATAACACAACACCAGTGGCATAAATAGTACAACTACAGGAATATGGGAAACACAAGATGCACACTCTTTTCCATTTTTCTTTTCCCTCCCAGTTTATTACAAATTCACTGATCATGAAAGTTTTCAGTTGGCAGTGTCAGATTTGGGTGGAGCTTTATTTATCCAGTCAGATTTTTTCCTTTCCTTTTTTTTTTTTTTTGGTCAAAATTTCGTGACAGTTTTTTGTTGTGCAGGTTCCCTCCAATATTTTAGGTGATTTTGCCATATTCTTCCCTTGTTGTTATTGTTAGGTACCTTTGGGTCATGACCAGCTTATAGCAATCCTATGCACAACAGAACAAAACTCTTCCTGACATGGGCCATGCCCAGCACTATTGTTAGTGTTTCTTTGCTATTCTTAGGGTTTTTGATGGCTGATTATTTTGGGATTATTTTCTAGAGTGGGCTGCCAGGTCCTTCTCCCATTTTTGCAGTGCTGGGGATTGAATCTAGGGTCTCAGAGATTACAGAGCAGTACTCTACCAACTGAGCTGAACCCCAGCTGTTTTTACTTAATCTTTTTCAAATCCAAAATGTATGGGATAAGAAATAGGGAAGAGCTAGAGGAATAGTATTAAGTGAAAGATAAAAACTGAAACCATGTCCAGGTGAGGAACCCCAGGCATTAACCATTTGACATGTATTTGATGGGTATTTCTTATTCATTGCATACCTGCCAGATTTTGTGGGGGTAGACTAGGCTGGGGTTAAAGCACAAGGTCAAGTACCAGTGTATACTGGTTGTGTCTGGGCCAATGTTAAGTGACATTGGAGAAGTACACAGTCCATAAGGAGGTGACTTTCAAGCTTCTTCACTTACTGTAACAAGCAGGGCTTCAAATCCACAAAAAATCAGGTTCAGTTCTGGTGTAGGTCCCACGTGTTAAAATTTAGAGCGTTCAGGTATGGTTCAGGTTTGGGTTTAAATCCAATGTGTAGGTAGCAGGGCTTCAGACTGGATCTGAAGCTGAACCCTGAACACATTCTGGTTCAAGCATCTAAAAGACTTTTTTCTGAACCCATCTCAACTAGAACCTGAACCTGGACCCAGTGAAAAATTGGGTTCCAGTTCTGATTTTAATGCTTTTTTTTCTTTGTATCATTAGTTATTTAGAAATTTAAAAATTAGAAAAAATTATATTCATCTGTCTACATGTAGGATTAAAAGTTTAAACCTGAATTCAAATCGGCCTGAACCCTCTAAATCTTAACACATTGAGCCTATCCCTGGAGCTGAACCCAGTTTTTCATGAGTTTAAAGCCTGGGACAACTTTCCAAAGCAGAATTTATCCATCAGCAGCTTCCATCCCTCAGCTTGTGATATTAATAACAATATTATCAGATGCCAAAGAAGGAGGCCTGTGGTGCTTGGCTCATGGGCCAGCCAGCAGGGCCTTGTTGACATCCAGCTCCATTTTGTCAGCCAGATGAGACACCACGTGTCAACCTCAGTCAGGATTAGGAGGGAGCTGCTGAGCTATCACCTGAAATCCACCCGCCCATGCATTTGATTTAAAACAATCACCACATATTTGCTGTGGACTTTTATTTCATTATAGTCCAGCCCTGATATTTAATCAGTCTCTGCACTTTTCTGTTTGAACAAGTTGATGCTAAACCACAATAAAAAGGAAGGTCCAAGAAATATCATCATGACCGTATTATCCCCTCTCTGTGAACACATTCATAATGCATTATGGCTTCAATAGAAAGGTTGCTTGTGATTAAAATTAATAAAGAATTAAAGCTCTATTTGTGGTGATGCCCTCCTTTAATTTGGTTTTCATCAGTTGGAACAGAAAATTGGAAGTTGGGGGATGAGGAATGGGCTGTAAATTAGCAATATATATTTATATTCATTAATCATTACATGAGAGAAGATTTTAGAGTCAATCTCTCCTTTAGCACTTCAGACTGAGATAACATCATATTTGCTAAGAGAGTGATTTTATCTACTTTATTAAGAGTAGACAGTCATAAAGAATGAAGTATAGGAGAAAAAAAGAAGTACTAGTTGGGGTATTATACCTTCCAAGTGGCCAGAAACTTCCAAATCCACCATACTTTGAATGATCACATATTCATCTTTCCTTAGCTCAGACATGCCATCACTTTGGTCTATCATCACTTCCAAGGAGAGTTCTTATGCTGATCTTCAGTATGTTGCAATGGGATAAAAAATAAGCATGACAAGGAAAGAGAAAGGCATCTGTGTGTACGTGTTTATCTGAGGCATAACTCTAAATTATGGGATGATACTCAAAATATTTAACAACCCATATATCATACATATGTGCATGCACTCACAGACACACAAACCCCATATATCAAAACCAATGGAAATGGATACTAGCCAGAAACAATCACTGAGCTGTACCATCTGAACACTTTCTCACCTTGTGTAAATGTGGAAAAGAGTTATCAATGCCATTCTAAAAGCTAGTTATATAGTGGTTAAAAGTGTAGGTACTTTCAAAATGATGCAAACTACTGAAACTAACTCAAGAAGAAATAAACAATCTGAGTAGACATATAATAAGTGAAGAGATTGAATTAGTCAGTTAAAAATTCAAAGAAAAGTGTAGGCTTAGATGATTTTACCACAAATTCTTCCAAACATTTAAATAATTAATATCAATATTTCACAAACTTTTCCAAAAATAGAAAAAAGAACTTCTCCTATTTCTTTGTATGAGGCCATTATTATTATGATATCAAAACAAACAGATATCATAAGAAAGGAGATCACAAGCCTGGCCTGTTGGTGCATGCCTGTAATCCCAGCACTTGGGAAGGGCATGCAGGTGGATAACCAAAAGTTCAAGGCCAGGAGTCTACATAGTGAGTTCCAGGCCAGCTGGAGCTACATAGTAAGACCCAGCCTCAAAATAACAAAACAAGATAAAACAACCACGAACCCATATCTCTCATGAATACAGATGCAAAAAACGTGAAAGATATCATGATTTTCCCCTCATATCAGGAATAAGACAGGGATGTCTACATTCAATGGTCCTATTTAACATGACACTGGAGTTTCTAGCTAGAAAAACCAAAAGAAAGAAAGAAATGAAAGTCAACTAAATTGCAAAGGAAGAAGCAAAATTATTTGCAGATGATATGGTCTTCATATGTAGAAATTTCTAAGGAATCCACTAAAAAAAAAAATACTAGAGCTAGTGAAAGAGTTCAGCAAGGTTGCAGGACACAAGATCAATATACAAAATTGTGAGTATGTTTTTCCATATACTCACATTGAACAATCTAAAAGTGAAATAAATAAAATGATACAATTTATAATAGTATCAAAATACTTAGCAATAAATTTGATAAAAGAAGTATAAAACTTATACTGTGAAAAGTATAAAACATTCTTGAGAGAAATTAAAGAAAACCTAAATGATTGAAAAAAATCCCATGTTTGTGTATTGTGCTATTGTATTGTTAGGTGCCATCAAGTTGGGTCCAACTCATAGCAACCCTATGCACAGCAGAATGAAACACTACCCAACACTGTGCCATGCCCAACACTATTGTTAGTGTTTCTCTGCTATTCAAGGGTTTTTGATGTTGATTGGTTCTGGAGTGGGCTTCAGGGTCCTTCTCCCAAGCCTACAGCACATTGGTATTCCCAAGCAGTCTCCCATCCAAGGACTAGCCAGGCCTGGCCATGCTTAGCTCCAGAGAGCAGACAGGATCTGACACCAGGGTGATACGGCTGTAGTTGTTTGTTTATTGGAAGGCTTAATATTATTTTTGTTTGTTCTTTAAGAAAAGTTCTCACTATGTAGGCCAGGCTGGCTACAAACTCTCAATCCTCATGCCTAAGCTTCCTGAGTGTTGGAATTACAGACATGCACCACCCTACCTGATTCAAGAAGTCTAAACATTATTAACCCAACAATACTATCTAAACTGACCTACCGATCTAGTATAATCTATAGATTAAATTTATGGATGTAATACAGATTTCAAGGTGATGTCTTTGTAGAAACTGACAAATTGTTTACAAAATTCATATGGGATGTGAAGGAATCCAGGATAGTTGAAATAATCTCAAAAAATAAAAATAAAGCAGGACTCACAGTTCCTGATTTCAAAAGTTATTACAAAGCAAGTATAATCAGGACAAGATAGTTCTGACACAAGGATAGACACGCAGAGCAATGTGAAAATTGAGACTGGGATTTGGGAACTGATCAACAATGGAATTGATATTTCAGAAATAAGTCTGTCTGCCTGGGGTCAGCTGATTTCAAACAAGAATTCTAAGGACAATCAATAGAGAAAGAGCAGTCTTTTCTACAAATCGTGTTGGAATAACTAGATAGCCACATGTCAGTGCTTCTCTGCTGTTCATCAGTTTTCAATGGCTGATTATTATGAGATTGTTTTGAGAGTGGGCTGTGAGGTCCTTCTCTCTTTTTTTTTTTTTTCTTTGTGGTACTGGGGTTGAACCCAGGGCCTCGCGCTTGCAAGGCTCTGCAAGTGCTGGACCACTGAGCTGCGCCCCCAGCCCATTTTTTTACTTTTTGAGACAGGGTTTCGCTAAGTTATTCAGACTGCCTCTGGTCTCGAACTTGCCATCCTCCTGCCTCCTCCTCCCGAGCCACTGGGATTACAGGCATGCGCCACCGCCCCCGGCTCATGTCCTTCTCTCATTTTTGTGGTGTTAGGGATCAAACCCAGGGCCTTAGAGAATACAGAGCAGCACTCTACCAACTGAGCTAAACTGAAGCCCACATACGTATATATACATATACACAAATACATTAAAAACTTATTATATTAATAGACATTGCTATTAATCCCCCTCAGAATATTCCATCTGGCTTTACACACAGTTATTCCATCATTCTTCCCACTTCCTGAAGCAGTTCTGGAAGTCCTCTTTCACAAGTATCTTCAGT
>VMDO01027314.1:0-25422 GCA_007922755.1 Pedetes capensis
TTATGGAGTGCTGACTTGTATGGCACAATCATAGAATGACATTGCTTCATAGAAGTCAAGCCAAACAGAAATTTCTCTTTATTCTCCCATGTAAAGAGGGCCAATATACAAGTACATCTTACCTCTCATTTAAAATCTTCATCATTGAGAATTCTCTTGTACTCAGAAACTCTCAAGAGCCTCTTATCAACCTCATCGTAACTTCAAACACACCCTTCTGGGCCCCCCTTGTGGCCCGCTGCTTTGTTTCTGCTCTGCCCTGCACAGCTCCACACAGCACACTCTGAAGGACCTGCCACATGGCCCCCAAGAGAGTGAAGTTCTTTCCCCTCCTTGAATTCTCTTCTCAGTCTCTGGCTGATTTTTTCTTTTCTGGTTCTAGTTTCTTCTCAAAGAGTCAGGATAGATGCAGATAGATTTGCATTTTCTTATAGTGACAGGCTAAGTTTTTCATACCAATTTTCCCAGAGAAGAAAAAAATAGATTAGGGCACAGTGTCTGTGATCACAGTAGGACATTTTATTGATACCAGTAAATAAGAATTTTCCTGGGATGGCCCAACAGATAAAGAGGTCAGAGATGAAAGTGCATGGTCTACAGAAGATGCAAAGTCTAATAAGAGACTAGTGGAGCCCAAAGGACTATCCACTTAAGGTTACTGTGAACCACTAGCAAATGAAACCTTGTGCAGATTTTCTGTGTGGGTTTAGAAATATTAAGACTTGGAGCAGTTGGTCTCATATTGTTTGTACCCCCAGGAATCTAGCAAAAACAAATACAAATCATATTTCGAAGAAGCAGCCTCAAATTATTCCCATAAATAATATTTGGGGTACAGTAGACAACACACCATAATAATAAAAGATACAAAGCGGTACAATAACAACAATGAAAAATCTTAACTGTTAAAGAACAAAGCATGACCTGATTAAATGGCAGCACTGTGGAAAAGCTTTGGCTTAATGTTACTACCTGTGCCACGTAGAAAAAGATCCATATAAGTAGATTGTTGGAGCAAAGTAGTGGTGGGCAGAGAGACTAAGATCTCCACCCTTTTAAGTGCTAGTCAGGTATGGACATCACATGTTAAAGGGTAATAATATCAACAGTACATGTCAGGCATGGTGGGATACATTTATAATCCTAGCATTTGTGAGGCCAAGGCAAGAGGATCACAAGTTTAAGGCTAACCTGAGCTAACTAGTGAGACCTTGTCTAAAAAAAAAAACAAAAAAAAAAAAACCAACAACCAAAAGCAACTAAACAAACAAAAAGCAGTATGTTTTTAAGAACACACACACAAAGTGCTATAACATCATAATGGAGCAGGGTGACAGAAACTATCTCTTTTGAGACCAAAAATATTTACTATCTGACCCTTTTCAGAAAAAAAAAAAGTTTGTCGGCTCCTGGATTTAAGCATCAGGTATGGCTGATGGGGCAAAGTGATTGTTTTGATCTCTTCCAAACCTGACAGTCTATAAATCTGTGGAAGCAGGAAATAAGATTAGGCTCAAATGCAAATTTTGCATCTTCTTCTATCACATATCTGTGTTTACTGGAACATAGTATTCTCCTCCTCACTTGGGTTCTCTGGATAAAGTTGATCTTCCCCAAATATCACTATACTTGTCCTGTATTTGCACACCTCCTGCACCACCACCATATGTTCCTTGTGGTGTGGTATCTATTTATTGCCCCCCTTCCCCTACTACTAATTCTTTTTCTATTACTACTCCTACTATGACCATTACTACTTCCCCTTCTCTCATTTTCTCTATTCCCACTTCTTTTTCCACCCATCTCTTTCTCTTCTTCTTCTTCTTTTTTATGCAATAATGATTTATTGAGCACTATGCTATACAGTGTGCCTGCAGCTGTAGCCCTGTGGCATCTGATCCCGTCAGATCTCGGAAGCTAAGCAGGGTAGGTCCTGGTTAGTACCTGGATGGGAGACCACCTGGGAACACCAGGTGCTGTAGGCTTGGGAGAAGGACCTGGCAACCTCCTCCCAAAAATCAATCTGCCATTGAAAACCCTATGAACAGCAGAGAAGCACTGACAATAGTGTTTCCCCTGTTGTACAGAGGGTCACTATGAGTCAGATACTGACTCTACGGCACCTAACAATAACAACAACAACAACATGCTATACAGTATTCTAGACATTGAGGATATAACAGTAATTAGAACCTCTGCCATTCCAATGATTACATTGGTGCCCCAATTTGAAAAGCATAGTCACAGTAAGTTCCCAGATCACAAAGAAGGTAGTATCACAAATCAGGCTTTCAGAGACTCCAAGGAAAGACCGGCTCACCAACCTTCTCTTGGCAAGAAAACCCCAAGTGATTATCCCAGCAAAGCAGATTTGCTATACACTCTTGCCAGCTCACTATCAACCCTAAGTGGAAAAACCTCCTGAAAACAAAACATTCTTAATATTCAACTAGAATGGCAATGAAAAATGATTGGAAACCACTGTCCTCAAAGAATGACCACAATGCCACATGTGATTTTGTTGTTGTTAGATGCCATGAAGTCATATTGCCTTGGGAGTGGATTGCCACATTCTTTTCCCATTTTTGCAGTGCTAGGAGTCAAACCTGGGGCCTCAGAGACTACAGAGCAGCACTCTACCAACTGAACTAAATCCCAGCCTGCTGTGATTTTATAAATATGCCATATCATAATGTTCTTACCTCTAAGTTGCAGAAAGAGATTTTTCTTTTGGGGACAAATGGTGCAGCTTTGGAAGGGTTTATAGCAATATAAACTAAATTATATTTCCTAAATTCACTTATGCCCCCACAGTTAAACTTTCCAATTTTTGGAAGTTAAAAAATACTATCTGTTCAGTCTCTATGAAAAATCTCTCCATTCTAGTTTCCGTTAGTTTTTTTTTTTTTTTAATTTTCTTTAGGAGAATATACTTTTTTATTATTGTCAATTTTCCCCAGAAAGTTGGATTTTGTATAGGATTATTAGAAACTATGATTCCAAAAAACAGTCAGTCATTGAAAACTCTATGAATAGCAGAAAAGCATTGACAATAGTGTTTCACCTGTTGTAGGGTAGGGTCTCTATGAGTCAGACACTGACTCGACAGCACCTAACAACAACAACAACAACAATGATTCTGAGAAATAAGCAATAATTAATTATAGAGGAGTTAGGACCTAGACACCCACTCCCAAAAACAATCAGCCGTTGAAAACCCTATGAATAACAGAGAAGCACTGACAGTAGTGTTTCCTCTGTTGTACGTAGGGTTGCTATGAGCTGGACACTAACTCTATAGCACCTAACAACAACAACAACAACATACCGGTGATATATTTTACCCAATCATTTCACAATGCCTTCATCTCTAAAATGAGCTCTGTGCTTTGGACTTGATAGAAAATTTCTAAACTGGAATGGTTACAATGGTCTCTGGTTGTTTCAGACAGAGGGACCTACATTTGGTAAGCCAGTTTGACCTTTATTTCTTGGTCCCCTTCTAGAATCCTTCTATTGTTTGTTCCATTTCCTGGATATGTAGTTTATACTGTTGTTAAAATGCTTTTAAATGGGACTGGGGGGGAGTAGCTTAGTTGTACAGCTCTTGAGTAGCATATATGAGGCCCTGGGCTCAATGTCTAGCACTGCAAACAAACAACAACAACTAAAAAGGAAAAAGCAAAAGAAAGAAAGAAAAAGAAGAAACTTTCAATTTGAAATATGTGTTCGTGAGCCAAGTATGATGGCACAGGCCTGTAGTCTCAGCACTCAGGAAGCAGAGGCAGGAAGATCATGAGTTTGAGGCCAGCCTGAGCTACACATCAAGACTCTGATGAAAGAAAAAGAGAGAAGGGGGGGGAGGGAGAAAGAGAGAAAAGGGGGAAGAAGGAGGAAATGTGTCCTCATGAAAAGTGTTCAGTAGACCCAAAAAGAATAGGTATCTTGCTATTACTCTGCTTTGAATAAACTATCAAATATCAACTACTATCAGATGTGTAAGTGGCCCACAAACACTATCTCTAATGTTGCTTAGTACCTCTTTCTGCTTCATTTGAACAGAACAACCTAAATTTGGCTATCTTTCTAAAAATATATGACAGTATCAAAATTCCTGTTACTGCTCAGTATATTACAGAAGGAATACATGCAGGCAAGGATTAAGTAAATGCTATGAAAAAGTTACCCAGTTTAATGTAATATATGAAGAAAGTTTATGTTATTGTATTTTCATTTATCCTCTAGACAAGAAAAGTTATATTCAGATTAACTGTATTTGCTTTACTTACTTAATAAGCTTGACTTGACAGTTGTCATTTTCCACTTCTTAGGTCTATAATTTTATGCTGTCTCTATATATGATTACACATGTTGTTGTTGTTGTTAGGTGCCGGCGAGTCGGTATCCGACTCATAGCAACCCTCATAGGGTTTTCAATGGCTGACTGTTGCGGGATTGCCTTGGGAGTGGATTGCCAGGCCCTTCTCCCATTTTTGTGGTGCTGGGAATTGAACTCGGGACCTCAGAGACTGCAGCGCAGCGCTCTACCAACTAAGCTAAATCCCAGCCCCATGATTACACATAGAAACAATTTAATGCTAATGTATACAACATATACAAAAATTAACTCAAAATGGATTAAAGACCATGCCAGTCAATTTTCCATCACTATAATGAAACACCTGAGATGATTAACTTATAAAGAGAAAGGTTTGTTTTGGCTCAGTTTTGGAAGTTCTGGTCTATGATCAATTGGCCTGTTGCTTTGGGCCTGTGGTAAGGCAGCCCATCATGATGGGAACACACAGTGGAGCAAAGCGGCTTACTGCACAAGCTAGGGAGAAAAGAGCGAAAGATACCAAGGTCTCAATCTCCTTTAAGGGCATCCCCTAATGACCTAAAGACTTACCACTAAGTCCCACCTCTCAAAGCGTCCACCCCTGCCCCCTGCAATAGTGCCACCCCCTGAGGACCAAGCCTTTAACACCTGGACCTTTGGGGGACATTTAGAGTCCAAACTGTAGCAAAGACTGAAATATAAGAGCTAAAACTATAAAACTCTTAGAAGAAAACTTAAGAAGCTATGCACCGTGGTACACACATATAATGCCAGCAACTAGGGAGGCTGAGGCAGGAGGCTCACAAGAGATAGCTCACACAAGTTAGCAAGACCTTATTTCAGAATTTAAAGGGTGGAGCAGTTGGGGATGTAGCTCAGAGGTGCAACACTTGCTAGCATGTGTGAGTTTCTGGGTTCAACTCCCAGTACTGAAACAACAATCAAAATGACAAACATAAGAAGAAATCTTTGTGATTTTATATTAGGCAATGGTTTCTTAGATGTGATGACAAAAGTACAGGGAATAAGAGAAAAGGGATAAAGTGGGCTTTATCAGAAGTTTAAGTATACTCATCAAGAGTAAAACTTTACTTGAATGCCGTGGTACACTCCTGTAATCCCAGAGATTTGGGAGGCTGGGACAGAAAAATCACAGATTCGAGGCCAGAGGCAGCCTGTGCAATTTAGTGAGACCTTGTCTCAAAATAAAAGATTATAAAAGGGTCTGGGAGTGTTGTATAGTTCTAGAGCATTTACTTAGCATGTGCAAAGCCTTGGGTTCAGCCCTCCAGTACTAAAAAAAAAAAAAAAAAAAAAAAAAGACAATCAAAGCTTTATTGATGCAAACAATATTATCAGGAAAAATGAAAAGAAAATTTACAGAATGAAAGAAAACATTTTCAAGTCACGTATCTTATAAGAGACTTGAATCTAAAATTATTTTAAAACTCTTACAATTAAACAATAAAATGACAACCTAATTTAAAAATAGGTGAAGAGAAAAGGGTAGTGGTAAATACCTATAATCCCATGCTTGGGAGGCAGGAAGATCATGAGTTTAAGGCCAGCCTGTGCTATACAACAAGACCTGTCTCGAAACAAAATAATAGAGGCAAAGGATCTAAATGGACATTTCTCCAAGGAAGATTTATAAATGCCCAATAAGTACATGAAAAAGTAATTAATATGTTGAGTCATTATGAAAATTCAAGTCAAAATCACAATGAGAAGGCACTTTAAACACATTGAATTGATTATAATTTTCAAAAATGGAAAAAGCAAATGTCAGCGAGAACACAAAGAAATTGGAATACTCATACAATGCTGATGAGAATATAAAATAGTACAATTGTTTTAGAAAATAGCCTTTAGAAAATAGTTTAGCAGTTCCCCCCAAAAAGTTAAACATAATTACCTTTTACTCAGCAATTTCATTCCTAGTTATATAGCAAAAAAAAGGGATATTTAAACAAAAACTTGTATGCATATGTTCATAGCAACACTATTCACAATTGCCAAAAGATGGAAACAAACATCCATCAGCTGATAAGCAAAATATGATTTATCCATTGTTGTTGTTGTTGTTAGGTGCCGTCAAGTCGGTATCCGACTCATAGCGACCCTCTGTACAACAGGGGAAACACTATTGTCAGTGCTTCTCTGCTGTTCATAGGGTTTTCAATGGCAGATTGATTTTTGGGAGGGGGTTGCCAGCCAGGTCCTTCTCCCAAGCCTACAGCTTCTGGTGTTCCCAGGCGGTCTCCCATCCAGGTACTAACCAGGCCCGACCCTGCTTAGCTTCCGAGATCTGACAGGATCGGATGCCACAGGGCTATGGAATATTATTTTGGCCATAAAAAAATGAAGTACTGATAAATGATACAATCTAGGTGAAACTTGAAAGCATCACATTAAGTAAAAGTCAGTCAAAAAGGCCACCTATTGTATGATTCCATTTACGAGATGTGATAAAAAATGTAGTCTATGTTAAATTTTTAAAAAATTTTAAAAAGATACATTGCCATTAATTCCCCCCCAAATACTCCCTCTGTCTTTGAGCACACGTATCCTAACATTCTTGCCAGTTTCTGAAGCTGCTCCTACAAGCCCTCTGTTGTGTCTTTAGTTTCCTCCTCCATGGCAATGCTACATGTCACATATTGCTTCTGGTATTGGGGCTGGGATTTAGCTCAGTTGGTAGAGCACTGCTCTGCAGTCTCTGAGGTCCCAAGTTTGATTCCCAGCACCGCAAAATGGGAAAAGGATGTGGTAACCCATTCCCAAGGCAATCCCAAAACAGTCAGCCATTGAAAACCCTATGAGGGTCGCTATGAGTTGGACTCGACTCAATGGCACCTAACAACAACAACAACAATGACAATTTCTGTCAAATAAAAACATTACACTGTGTCCTCATCCATCTTCCTTGCCATATCTGCCACCATGCAACTAATGGCCCTTCCCTAAAGTCAAAATGACAGTGAAAGGGAAAAGTTTTGAATCCATTCAAGACATTGAGGCAGCCACGATAATGCAACTTAAAGACACTCACTGACCGTGACTTCCAGAAAGTGGCAAAAACAATAAGATAAGTGTGTTCAAAGCCAGGGTGAATATTGTGAAGGGGGTTAATGGCAACGTGTCTTTTGCTGTAATAAATTTTTTAAATTTGAATGCACACTATATTTTTGATCACATCTTGTATATGATGTGGTCTGAATAGACAAATCCATAGAGACAGGAGGTATATTAGTGGTTCCCAGGAATTGTAGGGAAGGAGGAAAGAGGAGTGACTGATAGTAGGTACAAGAGTTACACTTTATAAAGTTTTACTAGAAGTGATGAAAAATGTTTTGGTATTAGATTGTAGTGATAGTTGCATAACTGTAAATGCTAACAATCACTGAGTTATATACTTTACAAGGTTGGATTTTATGGCACATGAATTATATCTCAGAAAAGAACTGTATGAGGAGAAAAATACCAGGGTATGGCTGAGGTCAAAGCCATGTAAACAATGCAAGAAAACTTTGTTTGATTTCTAGACATCAAAAAGGTAGCATCAGAGTAATTCTTTGTGATGCCATTATATGGTACATATTTACCAGGCTTAAAATTTTGAGTGCAAAATTATAAATTCCTTACTACGTTCATGTTAAACTGGGGGAAAAAATAAAATTGTAATTTGTGAATATTAGAAGCTGTTGGTAGTTCCAACAAAATTTATCAAATGGAAAATAATTTTTGTAAAATTTATTCAATATTTACCATTTATAAGAGAATGTGATGAGCATTCTGATAGGTTATCAACTGTAAGACCAGCATTATGCTAGGTTCCATGGAGCTTATATAAAAATTGAATGACAATCTTGCTTGAAATTTCATTAAGGAGAAAAGATTAATACAACTGAAGCAATTAGGGACCAAATTTTAGAACCAGATGGTATGTCCAGAATTAAAGAATTGCAGTGTTGAGTGTGCCTTGTTACTCTTCTACACCAAATTTCTCTTTTTTCAGGTTCTGCCTTCCTAAAGTATGATAGCATTCCACAAAGGCACAAACATATCAATCTGTTCAATGGCTATTTAGCAAGTGCCTACTATGAACCAGATGTCTAAATACCAATAATTTAAATTATTACAAAAATGAAAATAAGACTCAATTCTGCAGTGTGTAACTAGCATTTTGGGAAGAAAATGATAGGAAGGGATTTGATAATTTGTTAAACTGTTAAACAGCTATTTTTCACTGTTGACCTTCCCCAGTTCTATCATTGTTGTTGTTAAGTGATATCAGGTCCAACTCATAGCAACCCACATAGGGTTTTCAATGGCTGATTGTTTTAATTGCTTCAGGAGTAGATGGCCACATCCTTCTCCCATACCCAGTTCTATCTATTTTGTGATAATCTTATTAACAATCTGAAAGGGAAAGCCATGGAATTCATGGTTAGGATACACAAGTATTTCTCAAGGTGCTCACACAAATATATATTTGTATTTTTCTATTATCAAAGAGATATTAAAAGTGGATGCTACAAATACTTAAAACAGAATTTAATGCTATTTTTCAGGGTGGACAACATGAGATTAAGCTATCATTTAACTGACCATTAATTTTTTTCCTCAGAAAAAATAAGGGACTCTAGAGTCTGGATTCAGAGACCAACATAAATCCTTTCCATCAGCTATTAGCTGTGTAACATTGGGCAAGTCATTTAATTTCTCAGCTTCAGTTTCTTCATTTGTAAAATGACAATAATAGTATTTCCAACCTTGTTGAGTTGTCTTGGGTTTATATAAATTAATGAAGGTAAGGGTTTTAGCACTGTACCTGGTACCTCATCGTCTTCAAATACTGTTATATATGACATTTGGGGAAGCAATTAATTAACCAGTTCTTCTTTCCAATTAAAACTCATGGGATAAGCTGGGCAAAGTGGTACATGCTTGTAATCGTAGCAAAAAGGGAGGCAGAGGTAGGAAGATCATGGGTTTGAGGCCAGAGGCAGCTTGTATAACTTAGCAAGACCCTGCCTCAAGATAAAATTTATTTATTTATTTATTTTTATTTTTTATTTTTGCAGTATTGAGGGTTGAACCCAAGGGCTTGTGCTTGCATGCTGAGCTGCACCTCCAGCCCATTTTTTCACTTTCTGAGACAAGGTCTCACTAAATTACACAGACTGCCTCTGGTCTCGAACTTGTGATCTTCCTACCTCTCTGCCTTCCGTGTTGCTGGGATTGCAGGCTGTGCCCGGCTCAAGATAAAAAGTTTAAAGGAGCAGAGGGCAGTGCATCCCAGTTGTTGAGCACTTGCAAAAATATGTGTGAGGCCCTGGGTTCAACCCTAACTACCACCAAGAAAAAAAATTTTAAAGATAAAAAAAGTACACACAAAGTAGGCATCAAACACTTAGTTTTTTTTTCACTACTATTTTTCATGACATATTTCTTGAACAAAAAAACCTGAAAGAGTATTAGCTAAAAAACAGATTCTGAATAGAAACATATAACATTGTAAGCCATGTTTTAAAATGTGAATTTTCAGGATCCAAGTTTTTTGAGATCAGTAGAGGCTAATCATATTTATAGAAAGCGGAAGATTTTAAGCTAGAAAGCAGAGATTTGAGGAGCCAGCCAAAGGCACTGTGAATATTCTTAGAGGGATACTGAGAGATTTTGGTTCCTGCAACAGAAATCAATACTTCTGTAATTGGTAATTCTAAAATTGGCCAAAAGCAATAAATGAGAAACTGAACAATGCGAAGTTTTATATGCAAGTCAATTGATATTAGGTGATCTATTAAAAACTCCAGGTCACCAGGGTGCTGTGACACACTCCTGTAATCCCAGCAACTCTGGAGGCTGAGGTGGGAGGATCTTGAGTTTGAGGGCAAAAGCAGTTTACACAACTTAGCAAGACCCTATCTCAAAGTGAAAAATAAAAAAAGGGCTGTGGGTACAGTTCAGTGGTAGAGCACTTGCTACCTATCATGCACAAGGCCCTGAGTTCAACTTCCCAGTATTGCAAAAACAAATAAACAACAACAACAAAACACCCTCAAACCTTTTAGTCCAATTGATGGCTTGGGCCCTTGCATGAGTATGCATCCTTTCAAAGTTAAGGAAAATAAGGCATAAGAGGGTTTAATAATTTGCCATGAGTTACTAACTCAACATTCTTGTTTCAAAAGTTAGTAGGTGCAGGCTCAATGTTTCCCATTGCCAACTTGCTGAGAGAGGTTAAATTCCATAGAGACAGAAAGTAGATTAGTGCTTGCTGAAGACTATAGGCAGATGGTATGGGAATGATTGCTAACGAATGTAGAAGTCATTGTTTTTAAAAAGTGGGGATACAGTGATGTAGCATAGGCCTGGCCCTGTCTTTAGGGAGGTTAGTGTCTATGAAGGAAACATATGAGTAAAACAAGTATTGCAGTACAGTGTGTTAAATGTGATGAGTGAAGAGAAGAGAGAGTCTGGGGGAGACTGCAGCTCTTATGCAGTAAGAGATGCCTAAGAATGAAGAAGCTAGTCGGGAGGAGGAGGGATGAAGAGCAGTAGGAAGTGAATTATGGTGCTTTGGGCAAAGTCAACAGTATATTCAGAGGCCCAAATGGCATGTTTTAGGGAAGCTGCAAACAATTTAGATTAGTGGCAACAGCCTGGGAAGCAGAGAGAGTAAGAAGAGGGGTCAGATCACACATGGGAGCAAACAATGGGAAGCCATCAATAAGCTTGAAGGAGGCAAGGGACATGATCTGATCTGAGTTTCTGAGACTGCATGCAGAATGTAGAGTGGATAAAGGTAAAGTGAGGCTGGAGGCAGGGAGACTAGGAGAGACGTCTTGGTGAGAGTGTGCCTGAGCCAGGGTGGTGGCACTGAGGTGAGGAGAGGGAAATAAGAGGAAGAGAAATTTCACAGGTCAGCAATCAATTGGAATGTGATATTAGAGAGGAGTCTAGGATTATTCCAAGTTTCTAGCATGAGCTAGTTGGGACTATTCTCTACGCTGGTAGCACAAAAGAGAGATTTTGGGAGATTTTAATTTTAGAAATATTGGGCTTCAAGTACCTCTGAAGATATCTAAATGAATATACTAAAAGTAGAGGGTGGCTGGGGATGTAGCTCAGTGGTAGAACTCTTACCTAGCACGTGCAAAGGCCTAGGTTCAATCCCTAGCACCAGAAATTAATTAAATAATTAGTAATTAATTAAAAATAAATAAATAAATAAGCCAGATGCAGTGGTTCATGCTTGTAATCTGAGCAACTAGGGAGGCAGAGGCAGGAGGATTACAGATTTGAGACCAGAGGCAGCATGCATAATTTAGGAAGACCCTGTCTCAAAATAAAAAGTAGAAAATGGGCAAGGGGTTCTGCCCAGTGGTAGAGTGCTTGCAAAGAATATGCAAGGCCCTTGATTCAACTCCCAAGTACTGCAAATAAGCAAATAAATAAAACAAATAGTAAAGGCAGTGGGTGGCACATGTCTAAACCTCAGGAGAAGGGTTGATCTGGAGCAACCAACCAGTGAGTCATTGCTGTAGAAAGGCTTGGTCCCTAGCCCATGGTGCTATTAGAAGCTGGTAGAACCTTTAAGGGTAGGGCCTAGTTGGAGGAAGGTAGGTCATTAGGGGCATTAAAAGAGGATATTAGGATTTTGGTCTATTCTTTCTTTTTGCTTTCTGGTGGAGGTAAACAGGCCTCCTCTATGATATACTATGCCACCACAGGCCAATCCACCATGCTCTGAAACCTCTGAAACCATGAGCCAAAACAAACCTTTCCTTTATTTTATTTATTTATTTATTTATTCATTCATTTATTTATTTATTTTTAATGGTACTGGAGGCTGAACCCAGGGCCTTGCCCATACTTTGCAAATGTTCTACCACTGACCTGCACCTCTAGCCCCCTTTTATTTTTTAAAATGAGATAAGATCTCGCTAAATTATGGAGGCTGCTTCTGGCCTCGAGCTTGCAATCCTCCCACCTCTGCCTCCCAGGTCACTGGAATTAGAGACATGTGCCACCATGCCTGGCCCTTTCCTCCTTTTAATTTAGTTAACTCAGGTACTTCTTACAGTGATGGAAAGCTGACTAACACAGAAATCAACCTGGAAGTGGAAACTGAAGCCATGGTAGGGGATGAGATCCTGGGCAAAGGAGAACAAGAAGAGAAGGGATCTCAGTGTGTAATCATGAGGAGCAGCAACAAGGGAGAAGCCAACAGAAGGGAGAGCCCTGAAAAGGGGACAGAAGTCAAGACAAGAGGAAAGGGGAGAAGCATAGGTCACTGTGTCACAGAAGCCAAAAAAGGAAGAAATGGTGAAATTTGTCCCATGCTAAAGTGAGGTCAGTAGGAGAGAGGCTGAAATTTTCTTTTGAATTTAGTGACAAAAGAATTGTTGGTAACTTGGGGATTTCAGTGGAAACCTATGTTTCAGTAAGCAGATGAGGCAGTGGAAAGAATTCTTTTAAGAAATGGGTCTCTGGCATAGCCAGAGAGAAATGTAGAGTTAAATGGAGTTTTCTTAAAAAGGATGTGTCAGAGTTAACTATGTTTAAATGGTAAAAGGAAGTCAAGCAGTAAAGAGAGAAGTTGAAGGTGTAGGAGAGAAGGGTTTTAACTTATCACATGAAATACTGCAGAAAGCAGAAGGCACTTATCTTGGGAAAATAATAGGAGAGACCTTTTCCCACTGTAACAGAGGGGGAAAGAAAGGTGAATGCTTTGGAACCATTTAAGTTTCAGGCAGTGGGCGCTGAAGCCAGATCCTACTAGCTCACAGGAGCCCACTGTTAAATTTTCTGGAATTTTACAAGCTGATTAACATCACATTAATAACTGGAATTTGACCACAGTGGGAATATTTACACTATGGACATGAGCAAATGCACATCAGGACTTCCATATATTCCAACCCAGCAAGAGCCAGCTTGGGGCATTCACTCAAACCACTGATGAAGGTGAGAAAGTGAAGGAGTTTCTATTTGAATAGCACTGTCTCTTCAGACAGGCAGGTCATGTGCAAGCGTCAGAGATCTGAGGGAAATGAAGAGGTTGGATTCTGTGAACCACTGTAGACATGGAGAGAAAGCTATCTGGGAAAATACTAAATGACTGCCATGCTGTTTCATGGGACCAATCCAAGCTGGAGCCCAGGAATCTATGGTGAAATCAATACATGCAGCTGTGTGAGTTCTTCTGTAGGCTCAGCAGCCTAGGGTTCTCTGCAGAGAAATGGACAGGTGGTTTGATCCAGAATCAAGGGTTTTTTATTTAGTTTTTTGTGTTTCTGTTTTGAGACAGGATCTCCCAGGTAGCCCAGGCTGGCTAGAACCCATGGTCCTCTGCTCAGATGCTAGAGCCAGTATTTTGCCTGGCAACCACAGTGGAAGAATGAAATGGTGCGAGGATGACTAGGCAGTATCCTGCAGTAATGGCACACAGAACATAACCTGTAGAGGGAAAGAGGTGAAGATAGGAGAGGGTGATAATGAAAAGAAAACATTTCCTTGTTTCATTTTTGCAGTTTGGCCCTCCCATGTAGTAACAGCCCTTTTACAAGGTGGCATCCAAATCCAAGCCCTTCCATCTTACAATGTTCCAGCTTGGTCTGATCCTCAAAGACTATAGCATTGTCCTTAAATATTTTACATATCATGCTGTAAAGACTGCAAGGGCCAATGTCTTCAGAAGAACTCAGAACTATTATTAACCATACAGGATAAATGACCTGAAGCAGAGATAGGCATATATTTTTAAAAAGTCATTTTAGCAGGAATAATCTGATATTTGATTATCTTCTGCATTAGCTGATAACCATCATCAGTGAATAATCATGAGTGTCCTATGCTATATATAATCACTCTCCAGCTTCAATAGCAAATATAATTGCCATGAGATATCATTTTGCAAATTATTAGAAGAGCATAAAAAGTAACCTGGGGCAACTTCAGAGAGTTAATGAACAACCTCAAAATAGCCTTCAAATAAACTTCTTTTCTCAGAGTTATTTAACCACTGGGAGGAAATCATTCCTAGATTATACAGGTTTTGTATATGCAGTTTGATTAGAGGCTGACCTAGTGATAGGACTATTAATGGAAGAATATCTGCTATTAACAGATGAGACTGTAGAAAGACTAGAAACTATAATTTTAATTTTAAATAAAAATGAGTTTTTATAGTTGATAATTACCTATGTCTCCCCAAATATCTTAATGGCTATACCTGTCAGAAATTTGTGTAGTAGTGGATTATATTCCTCTTGTTACTTTTCCATCAGATTGAGTGAATTGGTTATAGTGCCAATGTTTTGACTTTTCAATATGTATTCAAAAGAGGAATTTTTTTCGGGATGAAAAATGTCTCTTTTCAGTGAAACAACTGAATTGACTATGTTTTTGCATGGAGATTCACCATGATTAATGCCTGTGTTAGCTGTTGTTGCTGTAGGAGAAAGAGAAAAAGAAAGAAAGAGAGAGAGAGAGAGAGAGAGAGAGAGGGAAAGGAAGAAAGGAAGGACAGAAAAGAAAGAAAGAAAGAAAAAGAAAGGAAGGAAGGAAGGAAGAACAAAAGAGAAGAGAAAAGAAAAGAAAAGAAAGAAAAGAAAGGCAGAGAAAGGGAAAAGCAACCCAAATGAACTTATGGGGGAAGAGGATATTGGGAGCTCCCAGTTGGACAATGAGTGCATAATATTGGAGGCCAGATGTGGCAGTGGTGACAGCAGGGCCTGTGGTGCTTGACGTCCCAGCATGGCAGAGCAGGAACAGAGAGAGACCAGTGTGAATCCAGGGTAAAAGCCTCCAAATGCCCACCCCCAGAGGGCTACTTCTCAAAGCAAGAATCCTACCTCCCAAAGTTTCACCTCCTTTGCTGGGCACAGTGGTGCACACCTGTAATCCTAGTAACTCGTGAGACGGAGGCACAAGGATGACAAGTTCAAGGCCAGAGGCAACCTGCACAACTTAGCAAGGCCTTGTCAGTCATAAGATAAAAAATAAAAAGGGGGCTGTGATAGAGAGCCTGCAAAGTATACATGAAGCCCTCAGTTCAACCCCCAGTACTGCAAAACAAAAACAAAAACACACACATACACACGCACACACCAAAAAGAAACAAAACAAAACAAACAAACAAAAAAACAACCTTTCAACAGATATAATTTGCTTTCACCCACTTCTCTGTGATTAACTGGATGTCATGGGTTTGACATATCTAGACTCGCTGGTACTGGGGATAAAAATCTTGCCTAAGTAACTTCTGTCCTTTCTTATAAAGCATGTGAAAGTGACTAACATGATTTTCACACTGGGAAGGGCATATTTCTTCATCTTAATAATGATCTCACTGCATTTCCCATGTGAGTAGCTGACCCTCCCCCCAAAATAGAAGACAAAGCTGTCAATTTTAATTTTTGCAGTGCTGGGAATTGAACCTGGAGCCTATGCACTACCACTGAGCTATACCCTAGCATTTTATTTTGTTTTTTCTAACCTGGAACTATTTAGATATGAGGTAAGAGAAAGAGGTGTGAGAGTAGGAAGTATGCAGACATGCTTTTCTTTGTATCACTTTTCCCACTGGCCAGCAAGGGGAGTCAGAGGAATAATTACAGCTGCCTGTGCTGAGACGTTTATGAACATGCCTCTCATGATTGACTGGGTCACAATATCCCTTACACTGGACTTTCTGTGCAACACAGCTAGTGTTTTACTATTGTGTACTGGTCTACTTTTCCTTTCCCCTAATAGTTTGTTGATCAAAAATTAATTGTGGCCAGCTGTGATGGTGCACACCTGTCGTCCCAGTACTCAGGAGGCTGAGTGAGGCAAGAGGATCATGAGTAAAGGCCAGCCTGGGCTATATAGCAAGACCCTGTTTTAAAAATAAAACAACAACAACAACAACAACAATAATAATAATAATAATAATAATAATAAATTAATTATGAATTTCAGGGTAGGAAGCCTACTGGAATGGTGAGGCATGGGAAATAAGGTGAACTTTTTGTGCTCAGATGGTATAAAAACCTAATTGTAGCCACAGGTATCCCAGAACCTTTAATGCGGATAAGACAGCATTCAACTGACTTCAATAAAAAGGGACTTAAATGGAAGGGAGGTGGCCTTGAGGAGAGCCAGCCATAGTAGCCAGGACTGAAGAAACCATTGTTCTCAGTTCTGCTGAGGTTGGGAAGATTGACAAGGCACCTGCTTCACAGAGCTGAACGGTCAGGTCAGCCTAGGCCCTGGCCCCCAGCCATCCAGGTGCTGCAGATTCAAAGATACAGAGAGAGGTGAGGGGAGAGCCCTGTGGAGGGGTCTGGGGAGACATTTTCTACCCTGTGAGCAGTCCAGGACAGTTTATACCCTTGAAATCATCTTTCATGCTTCTTAGTTACAGCCAAGGTTTTCTGTGCTTGTCCATGGAGCCCCTCAGCTGTGGCTGTGCCATGGTCACGTGAATCACTAACCACTTTCATAGGGAATGGTTTACTTCATTCACTTCATTTGGGACCAGGATCAGTAATTATGTCCCTGCTGAAGTGCCTCAGTCGTGCTGTCCCAGTCCCCAACCAGGCTACTGAACGCGATGCTTTGTTGTGATGGCAAAATTGACCACAAAGTAGTAATCACTAGTATTCTCTTTAGAGGTCAGATGTTGATTTCAATGACCTTCCTTCCTTCCTCCCTCCCTCCCTTCCACCCTCCATCCCTTCTTCCCCCTCTCCCTCCCTTCCTTCCCTCCTGCCTTCCTACCTTCCTTCCTGCCTTCGGTTCTTCCTCCCTGCCTTCCTTATTCCTGCCTCCCTCCCTCCCTCCCTCCTTTTTCTCCCTTCGTTTGTTCCTTCCTTCCTTCCTCCCTCCCTTCCTTCCTTTCTCTTTCTTTCTTTCTTTCTTTCTTTCTTTCTTTCTTTCTTTCTTTCTTTCCTTCTTTCTCTCTCTCTTTCTTTCTTCCTTCCTTCTTTCCTTCTCCCCACCTCCCTCCTTTTCCTCCTCCTCCTCCTTCTCTTCCTCCTCTTCCTCTTCTTTTCTTTTGAGACAAGGCCTCACTATGTACAGCCCAGGCTGACCTCAAATTTTTAATCCTCCCACCTCGCCAGTGCTGGGATTACAGGCATGTACCACCATACCTGGCTAATTTCAATGATTTAAATAATATCTTGGGCTAGAGATGTAGCTCAGTGGTAGAGTGCATGCTTAGTATGCACAATGCCCTGGGTTTAATCCCCAGCACCACAATCAATCGATCAATCAATCAAATCTTGAATCAGTTATGTGTCCTGTACTTTGCTTACACACAGACTGTGTTGTATAAAGGAGAGAATCTGGCCCCGGGAGTAGAATCTATAGATTTTAGTTCTGGCTCTGCTACTTAACTAGCTGTGTGATATTGAACATCTCATAATTTTTGTGAGTTTTTGAGTTATGTTCTTATCTATGAAAAATGGGAAAGTGGACTACATGAATAGATATGATTCCAGACCCGAGAGTTAAGCAGACCAGGATTTTAATGGGGATTATTTCCCATATTTGCTGGATGACTTTCAGCAAGTGCCAATTAGCATTATTTTAAGGCTTTGGTAAGATAATGTATGTGAAGCCCTTAACATCATGTGTAGAATATGATAAGCACTCACTGAATGATAGTTGGGATAATCATCATGTTAATGATAATTACTACAGTTCTTGAGAACCTTTTTTTAATCTCTAAAATGCAATGACTTATGTCTGAAGTGTTGAGATCAATTGCTGTCAATAAGCCTACTCATTTCATCCTGTACTTCTTAAGGGGATTTGTTAATAAGTAGACAAATTATAGAGAACTTTTCAAAGTGCTTAGATTTTATTATATAATACTACACTAAAATATTCAGCAAGTAATATTGTGATTCTAGGCATTGTGATTATCACCATCATGGGCCAATTTCTTTTGTTTTTCTCATGGTGTAACACCTATTAGGAAATCTTTAAAGTATAAAATTCTTATTCAGGAGTAATGCTATTGAGTGTGAAAAAAAGAGGTATTATCTCCTTTCAATTTTAAAACTGACTTAGAATTTTCTTTTAATTCACAAATTTTAAAAGTTCTCCTTATAATGTTTGGGCTTAATTTAAAATGATTCTCAGAAAATAATTATTAGAAATGTGTTATGTTGATGGGTGCAGTGGCTCATGCCTATAATCCCAGCGACTCTGGAGGTGGGAGCAGGAGGATCACAAGTTCAGTATCAGAGGCAGCCTGCATAATTTAGCAAGACCCTGTCTTAGGATAAAATAATGAAAAATGAGTTGAGGATACAGCCCAGTGGTAGAGCATTCGCAAATTAAGCATGAGTCCGTGGTTTCAAACCTCTAGAAATGCAAAAAAAAAAAAAAAAAAAAAAAAAAAAAATGCTGTTGCTGCCTGGTAATTTCCACCAGAGATGAGAGGTGGGAGCATTCAGCATTGTGCCACATTTACTGTCCTCACTACAGAGCAAAGGTGACTGATTAGACAGCTACCTGTCACATGTGGCTACTGAGCATGTGAACTGTGGCTAGTCCAATTGAGATCCACTGTTGAGTGTAAGATACATGCCACATTTCAAAGATGTGGTAAGAATACAAGACTATAAAAGGTCTCAATAATTCTTAGACTCTTCTTTGCTTCCTGGCTGCCCTGAGGTGAGCGTCTTTCCTCTGTCATGTTCTTCCTCCATGATATTTCTGCCTTGCCTTTGGGCCTTAAATCAAGAGAAGCAGCCAACCATGGACTGAAACCTCTGAAGCCAATTCCCCCATATGCCTCCCAGGCCATGTGCAGAGCCAACAAGGAAAGCAATGACAGCCATGGGCTCCTGGGTCCTTAAATGCCTTCCTCTCCACAGTGAAGTGGATAATGACAGAACTTGCTTTGGTCCTGGTGGAATTTAACCTCTGCAGTTAGTGACATGACAGCTAAAGCCCAGAAACTGAAAGAGATCCTGGAGCCTTGTGATACTGAAATCTGTCCGGTCTTTGTCTCTGAGCATACCGTTAAGGAGACCACAGGGAGCACGGTTTGCTCCAAGTCCTTTGTCATCCAGCAAATCTGAAGCAGCAGTCCATTCATAGCAGAGGTGGATGGCAGCTGCCTCTGTGAGTCCGTGACTCCCATAACTGTGGTGCCACTGACATCAGCTATGGTGAATCCCTTAAGTGCAAATGCTTAAAGGCTGTGAAGAGCAGAATCATCTGAAATCTTGTCTTGGCTTCCATCCTGAGGATTTGCAAGGGAGTGTGGATGTACACTGAGCCTCAGTACCTGTTTCTGCTCCTTCTGCTTCTGATCCTCTTCTCAAGATAACACTAACCGAGTTGTTCTCTTGCCACGCCTTTAAGTCATGGATAAGCTGTGAACCAAAATATGAGTGTAACATAGGAGACATAAAATGTCATAAAACCATCAGCATCTCATGACTTTAAACTGTACATGATATAAACACTTAAAGTTATATTGACTGAAAAAAGTTATTATTTTTTTACTTTGCCAGTCATGCAAATGTAAATTGGTCACATGATTATCACCCTTCATCAGAAACAGGACTGCAAATGGTGGACAGTGTCCCTTCTGCTTGACACCCATGGAAACCAATTTAAAAGTAGGGAGTTTTTAGATAAAAGCATATTAAAGTCATTAAGAATGATGAGTTTTATATTGATGACATGTTTAGATCATATGATGGATATTTTAAGTTAAAGTATATTGTTAAAATTAATTACATGTTTCTTTTCACTTTTTCTTTTACATGTGGCTACTAGAAAATTTAAAATTATACATGTGGAGCTCATTGAATTTCTACTGCATTGTCCTGGTAGAGAGTCTTTGTCCTGGCATGAGTCCACGGAACACCATGAACTTCTCCACCATCAGGGGCAGGAGGACACACTCCTGAAAAAGCCAAAATTTGCTGAGTTCTTCTTTTATCTTCTCTTCTTTTAGGCACTGCCTACTCAATCTGTCTTCTGTCTGGACTCTTCCTCTCGGGCACCTTCCTTGGAGCTGTTTCCCCGTACTTTTCCAGGCTTCAAAATTATCCCTTCACTCCAGTGTTTTCCCCTTCTGCAGGATATTTAGCTTCCTAAGATGTTAATGGACTGGGATTTGGCTCAGTTGGTAGAGCACTGCGATACAGTCTCTGAGGTCCCAAGTTCAATTCCCAGCACCGCAAAAATGGGAGAAGAACCTGGCAATCCACTCCCACAGCAATCCTGAAACAATTAGCCATTGAAAACCCTATGAGGGTCGATGTGAGTTGGATACCGACTTGACGGCACCTAACAACAACAACAACAACAACAAGATGTTAATAGATTTTGATGGCTTAGGATGTCACCCTTTTTAATTCATTTATGCTTTAGTGGACTACCTTAACTGAGAGAAATAACCTCAAGTAATGGTGACTCTGTGACTAATCGTACTACCGAGTCCTTTGTGTTCATGACACAGGAGCACAGAAACTGTCATCTCACCTTTTTGGCAACTGCCCACTGAGATCCTCCTTACGAGCCTCTCCCTGGTATTGGTACTTCATGCCACAGTTCACCAAATGCTTGCACATAAGTTTTCTTATGTTAGTCTTCAACTATTTCATGAAATAGATAAGTTGGGCTTTATTGTTTGCTTTATATGGAAGAGTCTTAGAAATAAGGCTAGGAGGTAATAAGTGGCTATTGAAGTCTGGGGAAGCGTGGAGGAAGAAGCCCAATGTTCCAGGGAGAAGAGGAAATTAGTGGAAAAGGGAGGTGAGTACTAATGTCGTAAGGGCTTGAGCTGTGGTCTGGAGGAGAGATGGGGGCAGTAGAGCTGGATTCAAATGTTGTAGTGGGGAAAACACTGCATCTCAAGGGAACATGTGGATAAATAATACTAACGATATATATTCTAGTATAGAATTCAGGGACAGGGAAGTAACCATTAATAGAATGGTAGAAGATGCAGGAGATACTTCAGATGAACAAAAGGAAAAGTGGAAAATATATCAACTTGTTGAGATGAGCAAAAGTAGGAAAAGAGGAAACCAAAATCTGAATTAAACTAACCAGTATAGAGTAAGATAGGAATATTGGATATGGTGAATTCAATGAATGAATTAAAAAAAAACTTTAGATTTGGTGAAAAAGTAAGTTCAGCCATAGGAATTTAGCTGTATGGTCATAAGGAGTATGCTTAAACAAAGTGCCAAGGAAAGCCTTTGCAAAGGAAAAGAAAGCAGGGCTGGTAAAACTAGTATCTGACAGAAGGAAATAAGCTTGAAAGCACCAAACAAGATGAAGAACAATATGTAAGAGTATAAAATTATGTAAATAAATTTATTAAATGAAATGTAAAGTTTATTTATAAAAATAAAGATAACAGAGGTCTGCCTGGACTTAACCAACATGAGAGAATAAAAATAAAGAGTAAAAGAACAAAGAATCCACTTTAGGAAATTAGAAATGAGAAAAAGTAAAACACAAAATAAGCAAAACAATAGGAAGTAGTAGTTAAGCTAAAAGCTGGAACCAGTTAAATTAAAACAGATAAAAATGATAGGACAAATCTAAAATCTGATTCTTTAAAAAGATAAATGAAACAGAAACCTCCCCTACCTTTTTTCCCCCTTACACCACAAGGGTCAGAAAGTAGTAAAATGAGGAGAAAGAAGTCATAACCACAGATACATTGTTGTTAGGTGCTGTCAAGTCAGTCCAACTCATAGCAACCCTATGTACAACAGGCGAAACACTGTTGTTAGTGCTTCTCTGCTATTCACAGGGTTTTCAATGGCTGATTTTTGCAGGAGGAGTGGGTTGCTTGGTCTTTCTCCCAAGCCTACAGCACCTGTTATTCCCAGGCAGTTTCCCAAGTACTAACCAGGCCTGACCCTGCTTAGCTTCCAAGATCTGACAAGATTGGATACCACAGTGGTATGGCTGCAGGCTTAACCACAGATATAGGAGAGAATAAAGGGTTCATGAAAGATTACTTCATGCAATTCCATGGCAACAATGTGAAAAAAGAGAGGAAATGAATGGTTTTCTGGCCAGAAAACAAATGAATAAGATTGACCCCCGTGAAGTCAAAAGTGTGAATAGGCCAATTACTGTGCAGGAGATTAGAAAACTATTAGAAATCTACCAAAAAAAAAAAAAAAAAAAAAAAAAAAAAAAAAAAAAAAAAAAAAAAAAAAAAAAAAAAAAAAAAAAAAAAAAAAAAAAGGCTACCAAATCCATATGGCTTTCCCACTGAGTTTATCTAACTTTAAGAGAAGAAATAGGTGGGGATGTAGCTCAGTGGTAGGATGCTTCCCTTGCCTGTGTAAGGCCGTGGGTTTGATCCCCAGAACACACACACAAATACACACACAACAAAATAGTAATCCCTGAAAGAAGATATAATGACATTAGTTACTATTCCAAAAGTTCTTCTAATTCATTTTATAAAACAGCAAACTTTAATATCAAAACCTAAAATATATAGTGTAAACAGCTGTCATGGTTTCTATGTGTTCCATCCAAAATTCAAGTGTTGCCAGTGTGATAGTATTAAGAGATGGAACCAAAAGAGGTGATTAAGCTATAATCACTCCTCCCTCCCCTAACAGGATGCAACAGCACTTAGCTAGCTTGCTCTTCAGTTCTTTTGCTTTGTAAGGACACAGCATTCCACCTGTTCCAAAGGATGCAACCTTATCAAACAAATGAACCTACCAGCACCTTGATCTTGGGCTTTCCAGCCTCCAGAATTGTGAAAAATAAATGTCTAGTCTTTATGAATTACCCAGTGTCAGAGATTTTGTTAATAGCAGTGCAAAGTGGACCAAGACAGCAACATAAAGAAAAGTATACACCAATCTCACTTATGAAAATACGTGAAAACATTGAAATAAAATATTAACAAATAAAATCTATGTAGCAAAAGAATAAAATATCATGATCAAACGGGGTTCGTTCCAAAAATACAAGGATGGTTCATTATCAAGTAATCTTTTATACAATCTATTGCATCAGTAAACTAAAGGAAAAATATATAAGCATACCAACAAGTGTTAAACACTTATCTGATAGAATCCACTAACCACTCCTGATCAAATCTCTCAGAAAAATAAGAACAGAAGGAAAATACTTAAATATATATATCCTTAGCAAAACACAGCAAGCAGATAAGCAATGGTAAAACAAGGACCATCTCAATAAAAATGGGATATTTACTATTACTAATATTATTCACATTGACTTACAGGTTTAGGCAAACAAAGGAAGTAAAATAATTGTCATCTATCTAGAAAAGAATGAAGAAAAATTCCCACTTTATACCAATACAAAATAAAATCCAGGACAATTAAAAACTTAAATATAAAAGCATAATACAAAGCCAGGGACAGTGCTGTACACCTGTAATCCCAGGGATTTAGGAGGTGGAGGTAGGAGGATCACAAATTTGAGGCCAGAGGCAGCCTGTGTAATTTAGAGAGACCCTGTCTTAAGATGGGCTGGGATTTAGCTCAGTTGGCAGAGCGCTGCGCTGCAGTCTCTGAGGTCTCGAGTTCAATTCCCAGCACCACAAAAATGGGAGAAGGGCCTGGCAATCCACTCCCAAGGCAATCCTGATACAGTCACCACTGAAAACCCTATGAGGGTCGCTATGAGTCGGATACCAACTCGACAGCACCTAACAACAACTGTCTTAAAATAAAAAATAAAAAAGGGACTGAGGGTGCAGCTCAGTGGTAGAGCACTTGCAAAGTATGTGTGAGGCCCTGGCATCAGCCCCCAGTATCTCAAAAATTAATTAATTAATTAATTAAAAATAAATAATGCAATGAAGTTATCACACAAAGAATTCTAGGCTATTACATGCTCAAGCTAAATGTAAAGGGCTACTGTTTCTCACTATGGCTGAAAAACCCTGAAACTCTAATAGAGAAAATAGACATATTTAATTGTATAAAGGTGATAGTCTTTGTATGACTGAACATAAGAACAAAGCAATAGTCAAACAATAGACTTAAAAACATACTTTTATCCTTTTTTTCTATGAGCATTATTTACATAATCATAAAAAAGTAAGACTATTTTTTCACTATGGAAAATAAATCAGAGTACTAAAGACTCTGATACAGGCTGGGATTTAGTTCAGTGGGTAGAAGGCTGCTCTGTAGTCTCTGAGGTTCTGGGTTCAATTCCCAGGACTGCAAAAATGGAAGAAGAACGTGACAATCTGCTCCCCAGGCAATCCCGAAACAATCAACCATTGAAAACCCTACGAGGGTCACTATGAGTCGGAGACAACTCGATGGCCCCTAACAACAACAGACCCTGAAAACAAAAGTATACATACATACACTTTAGTGTATAGTTGTAGGGTCTTTATGACTGCTTAAATCCCATCTATTCACAGTATAGGTAATCCATGTACCCTAAATTAAGAATTCTTCCACAGTCCTCACCTCAACCCAATTAAGAATGGACAGAGACCTGTACCAGTAAGGCTCCAATGAAGATAGAAAAATGACTAAAAACATATGAAAAGATGCTTAGCATCACTAATCATCAGAGGATGACAAATCAAAATCACAATGAAATATCACCTGAAGCCCACTAGGGTGATTACCATTTAAAAACAAAAACAAAGCAATAGCAGCTCAGAAAATAAGAGGTATTGACAAGGATGTGAAGAAATTAGAGCCCTTATATTGCTTTTGTGGGAATGTAAAATGGTGTCATTACTATAGGAAGCACTATGTTAGTTCTTCAAAAAATTAAAAATAGCCATGAGAGAATAAGGGAGGAGGTAAACATGAACAATGCACAATGATATGCATATATGTTGTTGTTGTTGTTAGGTGCCGTCAAGTCGAGTCCAACTCATAGCGACCCTATGTACAGCAGATTGAAACACTTGCCGATTCTGTGCCAGGCAAACAATCTTATTTATGTTTAAGCCCATTGTTGCAGACACTGTGTCAATCCATCTGGTGGAGGGTTTTCCTCTTTTCCGTTGACCTGCCACTCTTCCAAACATGATGTCCTTCTCCAGGGATTGTTCTCTCCTGACTACATGT